>JAWPHD010004904.1:0-175536 GCA_037043455.1 Cyrtodaria siliqua
AGTTTCGCATTTGAACCCTTTAAATATTCTGCTGCACATGTTCTATAGGACTTTGTGAAGGAGTCGGAGAGACTTTCAAATTATTTCTGAAACTCTACTCTAATCAGTCATAACTGAAACGTTTGCACAGAAACCTGTTTTAAAGAAAACAAATCAGAATTTCGAAACTAAAACTCCTATAGTGGGAGCGGTGTTTGCGTTAGAAATGCTTAAAGCGTGACAACGACGATTTACCATCAAAATCGAGACACATAGATTAGCAATTATCTTTTCTTTTTTTTTTCCTTTTTTTTTCCTTTTTTTTTTCTCCTGTTACCGTAAAGTTCGCTTGCGCTCGAAGTGCCTTCGGCACTTCTCGCTAGCTGTGCTCGCTAATATGAATTTTAGGCACTGCCTAAGACCGAGCAGAGCTCTTAAAATTAATACCCACATGATATATCGGATCGCATGTAAAATTTAACTTGTAAACCAAATAGTTTACTCTTATTCTTAATAATTATTCTATATTGTTGTGATAAAATACTAACCTATCTTATGTTTCTTGTCAATCAACATATGAGTAAATTAATTGACTATTCATAATTTCGATCATCAAAATCAGCTGACCAAGCAATGGCCTAGGCATTTGACACACCTCTAAATTGTGGTAGGTGGTAAACTCAAACTCGATCTTTATCATAGTTTGTTTGTTTGTATGGTGTTTTACGTCATTTTCAACACATGTAAGGTTATATACTAGTATGACGGTCGATTTTTTTTTGTGTTTGAGGCATCCACCCATTTTTCCTGGGTCTACCAGTACTGTAAACTTCCCGTCATCCGTAAGAATCGACACTTCCTCACTTACAAATCGAGCTCCCAGTGTAATTCGAACCCGCAGCGATGAGAGGTGAAGGTTTAGAATGTATTGTTGTTAACCATTCGACCACGGAGACGCTTCGTCTTTATCATAGATGTTCAACCAAGTTTATTGTAAAAGTTAAGGTATTTACGGTGTGATTTATTTTAAAACCAAATTTTGAAAATTATCTTATTTTACTCTTTCAACTCAAGAGGCACCTTTCCTGGGTTTATATTGTTTTCCAGAGAGAATTATTTTGTATCAGATATATCTTTTTGGCAGCTACTACAAACAGTGTCATTGAACATTTTCAATTCAGTTCTTCTTTCTAGACAAATTTCGCATTTAGAAAAAACGTACGACATCTGTTCTATTTCAAAGGCAAGTATAGCACCCATAGCAAGGTTGAATTTTTCATCTTACTGTAATGGTGCAGCTTCTGGTATGTCATTTATTTGATATGTTTTGATAATATACCTTTTTTCCCGTTTATTTCTCATTTCCCTTTTCTTTGATTCTGACTGTGTTTCGTTTTCAAGAGGTTTTGATTCCTAGTTTCCTACATAAAGATTGGATGTCATTGGTTATATAAGAGTTGGAATTTGAGTCCTTATTTGGTTCAGTATATGGTGTACTAATATAATTTTCTGAATTATGTTTGCTCTGTTGTTGCCATGCGTGTTTTCGGTGGGTGATATTCGCTTTTTACTTTTACTATTATCAGCGTCATTAGAACTTGAAACTGTTTATTGTTCAAAAGTAAGTCAATGGTTGTACATGACAATTCTCCTTCATTGGTTGAAAAAGAATACATGTGATATTGCTCTGCACCAAACTCATGTTACATTGATGTTGTAGCCTAAAATGGTAGACACAGTTTCAATCTCACAAGCTGTGGCCCACCCTTGACCATTTATCATTTCCCTCTCGTATTAAAGTTTGGTCATGTCAGGACTGTGGTAAATTTGGACTAACTCCTCCATGCCAATCCTGTTATCAGCAATATTATAAAATTATTGCCTTTTAGTGAGGTCGATATGTGTATATATTACATATTTGTCTGTGATTTGTATAGGAAATACTGGGAATAGAAAAGCTATATCTACTCGTTTGCCCAGTGGGAGATATTTCCCAGTACGGAACATTGTTCGGCCTTTTGCGTCAGTGGCGGGAATGCCAAATGACGTTCTGATTTTACGGACATCATCGTCAGATTCCGCCACTAGTAAATAACGATTACGGAAATTAACGAAGAGTTCCGGTTCCACTTGTTTTGTTTGTATGACGTAACGTCGTCTTGGATGACGTAACGTCGTCTTGGCGTTCTGGTGTAAAAAGGCATTAATCATTAGAAATATTAATAAAATCATTTTAAATTATGTAATATATATACTCTGTAAAAGAAGTTTTGGACCATGGCATTGTTCGAACCCGTACAATGATTGCTGAACCATGACATTCGACCATAGCCCTTATTATCTCAGTTTATAATTCACAATAGATCAACAATCAACAATAATTATCGTTTACAATGAAAGTTTGCGAAAAAATAATAATCTTTTTATTGGTTACTCGAATGTGTCCGTAACTGTTACTTTGTATGGACTTTGCAACATTTTTTACAGACCCTTTGTGTGTTCGCGATATTTTTTTAAAATCAAATCTTTAATGTTTCTGGTACCAAATTAACCGGGTAGGGTAGACCTTGGTTACTAAAAAAAGATACTTCAATTTTGTCCACTAGTTTTATTTTTATATGACTTTATATATCCTGGTCCAAAACTTTTTTTACCGAGTATAGTTTAATAACCAGTGTTTTTGAGATACTGAAAATATCTCCGTCGGTAGAGAAATAGCCCCTTATATCGGGGCCATTTCTCTTCCTCGGGAAATATTTCCCGTATCTCAAAAACACTGGCTATTAAACTCTATTTATCGACCTGATATCGCCTCGGTCGATATCACTTTTTTCAGGTCGATAAATACAACACATATCGACCGAACCTAAAAGGCAACAATTATTTTATTCATGGAATTTTGAAATTTTTGAATTTTGAATTTTTGAAATTTGGAATTTTGAATTTTGAAATTTTGAATTTTGAAATTTTGAAAATTTTGAATTTTGAAATTTTTTGAATTTTTGAAATTTTGAAATTTTGAATTTTAAATTTTTTTAAATTTTGAAATGTGAAATTTTGAAAATTTTTGAATTTTGAAATTTTGAAATTTTTTGAAATTTTTGAATTTTGAAATGTTTGAAATTTTTGGAATTTTGAATTTTGAAATTTTGAAATTTTGAAAATTTGGAATTTTAAAAAAAAATAATTTTGAAATTTTTGAATTTTGAAATTTTTGAAATTTTTGGAATTTTAAAATTTTGAATTTTAAAATTTTGAATTTTAATTTTTTTTAAATATTTAAATTTTTTTAAATTTTTAAATTTTGAAATTTTGAATTTTTTAATTTTTGAATTAGTTTAATTTTGACAACCAATAACAAATAATAAAAACAACTTCTAATGATAAGCATTTTTTTTAATGAATATCGCTTCATTCGTAACTACTTGTGACGGGCTTAGCCGAACTAGTACGAATACTCCAAACTACGAAAAGAGACAATCGTCCAAGTGAAACAGACTGATCCCCTGATGATTTGAGGAAAAAATCCGAAATTGCCGAACACAATTTCATCAATGGCGGCGCTTCCGGTGCGACACAGTTTTTTTGCCCAGCCAGGTACGATTTCAACATTTGCACATGTGTTACCATTAGCCGATCATCGTCGGCCGGCTGCGCCGGCCGAGCTCTGCTCGGTATTATCTCGAGCGCTCGACATATCAATCTCGAGTGCTTATTATCTCGAGCGCTCAACAAGTTATCTCGAGCGCGCAACATCTTATCTCGAGCGCTTGACATCTTAAAACTTAAAAGTTATGAAAAAATAAGTATGTCTACGGTTCGAGCCCCGATCTGGTCTGGCTGCAAATTTTTCTAGCCCTGTGACATTTGGTGATCCAGGCCGCTGACTGTGACTGAGTAAACTCCGAGGACCATGCAAATGATTCTCTGTACCCATGGAAATTTGAGGGAGTAATTGTCACGATTCAGAGATATCTAACAGGTAGATTGATGTTGCATTGTCCGGCCGGTTAGCTCAGTCGGTAGAGCATCGAAATGGTAGTCCTAAGGTCCCGAGTTCGATCCCTGTCTGGCTGCACATTTTTCTAACCCTGTGACATTTATGTTTGAGCCCCGGTCTATCTACACATTTTTCTAGCCCTGTGACATTTAAACCATCAACACAGTGGTGTTTGGTAAGTGTCGCCGGGTGCCCTGAATGGTGTATTTGTGGGGTTATTAGTGTAGTAGCCACTGAATTCATTCTGTTGCATTAGGAACGGTTAATGTAATTAATGCCACATTCTATTTTCAGGTAGTACTAACAATTTAAGACTATTGGCAACCCCCGGTCATTGGCTGGACTGCTGCCACGTGTACCACAGCCGTTGGCTGTTTATACACGTCATAGTATACTGTACTAATACATAGTAGATCCATTAATAAACCACCATTTAATTTTATATTGGCCTAAATAAATCAGCGGACATACCCTGTGTGCAAACTTCGGGAGTTGTAACCACTCCCTCGGGGTCCTCTCTGGCCACCGCCCGAGCACGGCAAATTCAGTTACATTGGTGGAGAATCTGGGTAGGCATTGTATGAGGTTATGCCCAGATGCCTAGATCATATGGTATGCAGTAGGGGTGTATGTAAATAGATAGGTTTATAAGCGAGTTACTACTCGCAAGCTAGCTTTTATGGCAATATCGGTAGAACGTCCGCTTCACATGCAAGGGGTCCCGAGTTCAAAACCTGCCGAGTGCCTGAATATTGTAACTTTTCCATTCCGATTACATTGTAACAGGTTGTGAAAATATTGTGCCTCAGCTGGGACTCGAACCCAGGGTCTCTATCTTACAGGGATTACGCTCTACCAACTGAGCTATCGAGGACACACGGCTGGCTATCAATATTTCACTATACCTGTACCCAGTTACATACACCTCCACCAGATTGAAATTCTGTCAGACTTATTTTCATAGTTTCATGCTAACAGACCAGGTCCTGGATCCTGGACGAGTCCCTATTTGTAACAGAATTTCAGATATCTTAAAAGTTATGAAAAAATAAGTGTGTCCTAAACGTACCACCGTAAGAAACAAAACAAACCCTAAATATAAAGTTATAGTTCAATCCTGCTTCTCTGTATTAAAATTGACATAGGAAAGCCTTCCTAAATTCCTACTGGATGCAGGATTTCTAGACTCAGCCTAGAGTGGAGATGAAATTTCTCGAAATAACATTTTGGGAAAATATATAAAAATCCTTCATTTTGAAATTATATTTGGTTAAAATCATTTATGATACGGCCCTTATATCTAAATCAATGATAATTTAAATCAACTGAACTGATTTAGGTTATATGGCACCAAGATGGCTATACACTTTCTTCATCCAAGAGTGATCTAAGAAGTCTGTAAATAGTTAATCAAGATAAAGTAAACATGCTCACTGTATATACTCCATTGCTATACTCCATTGCATTACCAATTTTAAACTTTTACTTCAAGGGATAGAAATAATACACCAAAAAACATCATATGCATCTTAAACAAAACAGTTTATTTTGGACGGAACAAATATTATTTCATACAATATGTCTAAAATTTTACATTTTAAAAGATTTTTTTTTTTATTTGAAAATTATAACAATAGCTCAGATATATGATTAATAGGGAATAATCAACAGTCTCGGTGTGATACGAAAAATATGTCACGAGAAGGAGTTTTTCAACCTTTCAACCAAATTACGTGTTCGAGTGACATATTTTTTGTATCACGCCAAGACTGTTGATTATTCTATTTATTATATAACTATCAGTGATTTTTTAAGGATATTTAATTGAAAATACTCACACCCACCCACACCACCACCTAGCGGCCCCATCGCATGGTGCCCTCGCTTATTCAGACATTTACTTGAAAGAAATAGCAATCTACAGTACCATTAAATACAAAGAAAGTAGTTGCGGCAAAGTGATATCGTCACACCAGTGACGATATAGAAAAATAATATTGTCATTGGTGTGACGATATCACTTTTGTCCGATACTTAAAATATGTCACTGTAAAATCCTTATAAATCATTGATAGGTATATAATAAAAGATACGTAACTCTAATAGTAACTGTGTATCGTTGTAATTCTAACAATAATATCATGTTTACAAACAATAATTATGGAATGTTCAATTTGTTGTTTATAAATACTGGTACTAATTGTATGCCGTCTAAAAAACTCAGTATACAGGTGACTTTAAAGCAGCTATTCCACCACCAACAGTCAAGTTTTACAACATACGTACACCATTTCTAAACCTACTGACGACGAGGTACATATAACTTAATATTTTGAGAATCCAAACTCTAGATACAATATAACCGGCTTTTACCAACCAGGTCGAACTCCGAAACTGGAGTCACCAACTCATAATTCATTTTACGCATATTCAGTCATGGGTATTTTCAGAACCCATGAAAAAAAACACTACTTTTATCAGCCCATATACATTACTATGTGACCTGAACATCTGGATAGAGTTTTGATACGCGGTTTTGTAGTGTAATTTTGCCGTTATTTGGCGGTTTAGTTTCTTTAAATGTAGAGTACATTCATACAAGCATTAATACAGGAAAAAATTGATGCACCTGGCATGTACAAGTTTGTAATATAATAAAACACATATTCATCAATACGAGGCAAACTACAAATATGACAGTGTGTTTTCAAGGTCAGTATTTCAATAACCCATACATTTTTGTCTACTAAGTTAAAGCATAGACCTAATAACAATTAATATTATTATGTCTGTGGTTAAAGCATGCCCCATATTATTCCCATCTATATGAAGAATTTTTGGGCTTTTCGTGGGAGTTTAGAACTGAATGGAATTGGGGTTTTAAGGGAGTTTAGAGGTCTGGTTTAAAGGCAGACTATGCTTATTAAAACATAAACTAAAGCAGCTGACGATTTCACTCGGATGCATTACAGCTTAGAAAATTAAGCTAACAAATCAACTGAATAAAATTAAACTGTACACGCTATGCCGAATAAATATTTGTGTACTAATTACGCCGTATCCCCTCGACACTGCACCGACGCTAAACACAACACAGGAAGTGTGCCGACCCAGTTTGTTTATTTATAGCACAGGTAATCTTTATGTAAACACAAGAGTTAAAAAGTAAAAGTCAGCGTGCCTTTTTAACAAAGCGTACTAATCAGTTGTTTCTATTAACGGCTGGGTACATCGGGGGATTTAATGCAAATTTGACGGTAATAATATACACAAATACTTCGACACAAAGTCTTTATCATCTCCGTTAAGGTTAACAATAAGCATATTCTGACTTTAAGCATTTTGCACCCGATTCCATTCAAAAACTATAGTGAGTTCACATTAAAGACCTGAACAACCTCGTGCTGACACCATATTTTGATTAATACAACATTTTTTATCATGAATATGTGTTTTTTTAATTTTGGATTCTTTTACAAAATGCTTGAAGAACTCTAAAAGAATACTGAGTAAAAATTGTCAAAATACTGAACAAAATAAATTTAGCACATAAACTGCATATTAATAAAGCAAATATGTTGGGAACAAATATACGTTTATATGTTATTGAAAATTATCTAGCATTTCTAAAAGCTTCAAACAATTATATCAATGCTCATATGTTTAATCTATGTCCCTAAAAAGTCGTGCTAAACTTATTTTGTTCGGAATATTAAATATGGAGACAAGAAATATTTTTCAATTCTTGCATAGTTGTAATGTATACATGTTATATCTATTGCTCCAATGAATGAACCTAAACACATGAGTGTTGTGAGTGTCATAATATGGTTTGTAAAGTGTGTGGTGGGATGGCCCTCCTCGACCCCCAACACTCACGAGGAGAATAAATGGGTTACCATTTTGGTAACTAATTGAATTGGGGTTTTAAGGCGCACCAATACATGAAAGGTTATATGGCGCCTAACAGAAATGAACATGCCAGGCTCATCCTCCATGTACATCGAGATAAAATATGGAGAACGGGCCTGGAACCTTCTCACCCTGAACTGTAGAGTTACTGCAAATTCTATTGTAGACACTCCATTTACGCTGGAGCCACGTTATAGTTTTTCCGCCACTACTCTAGTGATATGAGCGAGATAGCACCTGAAACAATGCAGGGATCATGATGAAGACCTTTAATGAGCATGAACAAAAAATGGTAAAATGAACATGAATTTGGTTGGGGGGGGGGGGGGGGGGGGGGGTTTACCCCTCTGCCTTACCCTCCAAAGGGATCTGCAGTAGCCCTATTCTCTGCCCCGTAATGGGGCCCGCCGGAACCACACCAAAAACAAGAGGCCCAAGAGGGCCTGTGGACGCTCTACTGGCTCTAGATAAAGTTTATGTATAAGGGGCCATAACTCTTTCAAATATCGTTCAACCAGAGCATGGTGAAGATATACGCAACTAGGCTTGGTACTGATTGTCCCTGACAAGTTTCGCTGAAATCCAGCCAGAGGTTCAGGAGAACTAGTCTGTACAAAGTTAGTGTATTAAAACCTTTAAGGGGACATAACTCTGCCAAAATTCATTCAACCAAAACACGGCAATGACAGGTGCAACTAGGCTTGGTACTGATCATCCCCATCAAGATTCGTTGAAATGCAGCAAGGAGTTCAGAAGAGACTAATCTGGACAACGTTTGGCTATTAAAACTTTTAAAGGGCCATAACTCTGCCAAAAATCATTCAACCCGAATATGGCGATGATATGCACAACTAGGCTTGATACTGATCATCCTTTTCAAGTTTCGTTAAACTCCAGTCAGGTATTTGTGTATCAAAAACCTTTAAAGGGCCATAAATCCATCAAAAATCTGTTAACCAGAATGCCACAATGATATGCACAACTATGCTTGCTGCTGATCATCCCTGTAAAGTTTCGTTGAAATGTGGGGAGGCGTTCAGGAGAACTAGTCCAGACAAAGTTTGTGTATTAAAACCTTTAAAGGGCCATAACTCTGCCAAAAATCATTCAACCGGAACACGGCAATGATTTGCACAACCAGACCTGATACTGATCATCCTTGTCAAGTTTCGTTAAAATCCAGACAGGGGTTCAGGAGAACTAGCCCGGAAAATGTTTGTGTATCAGAAACCTTTAAAGGGCCATAACTCCACCAAAAATATGTTAACAGGAACGCGACGATGATATGCACAACTATGCTTGATGCTGATCATCCCTGTAAAGTTTGGTTGAAATGTGAGGAGACGGAGAACTAGTCCAGACAAAGTTTGTGTATTAAAACCTTTAAAGGGACATAACTCTGCCAAAATCATTCAACCAGAACACAATGACGACACGTACAACAAGGCTTGGTACTGATCATTCTTGAAAAGTTTCACTGAAATCTGGCCAAATGAAGGCCCTTTCTTTTTAATGAGGCCAAAATATAGCATATTTCAGAAAATCAAGGGCCATAACTCCGGTGTAAATGGTCCAATCTGGCTGGTATTGAAATTTGTTGGAGCTTTCATTGATAGTAACAATCTAGTGAAGTTTGGTAAAGATCGGATGCAAAAATGAAAGCCCTATCGTATTAACGAGGCAAAATATAGCATATTTAACTAAATCAAGGGCCATACTCCGCTGTTCTGGTCCGATCTGGTTGGTTTTCGAATTTGTCCGAGCTTTCATTTATATTAACAATTTGATAAAGTTTGGTAAAGATCGGATGAACAATGAAGCCCCTATTGTCTTAACGAGGCAAAATATAGCATTTTCAACTAAATCAAGGGCCATAACTCCGCTGTTGCTAGTCCGATATGGCTGGTTTTCGAACCTGTCCGAGCTATCATTGATATTAACAATCTGATAAAGTTTGGTAAAGATTGGATGAAAAATAAAGGCCCTATCGTCTTAACGAGGCAAGATATAGCATTTTTAACTAAATCAAGGGCCATAACTCTGCTGTTACTGGTCCGATCTGGCTGGTTTTCGAACTTGTCCGAGCTTTCATTGATATTAACAATCTGTTTAAGTTTGGTAAAGATCGGATGAAAAATGAAGGCCCTATTGTCTTAACGAGACAAAAATTAACAGACGACGGACAACACACCATCCCATAATTGTTGGCCAGTAGAGCTAAAAAAGCAATACACAAAACTAAACAATTTAAAATTATAATCACTAGGTGATCAATCCTCCAAGAAAGCATCATTAATTGGAAAAAATAATATTAAAATTGGAAAAGAATATAGATTATGCATTTTTTGTTTTATGTCCTGTGCACAAATATTTTCTATAGAGACACACGGCAATCTTGATTTGTTTAAAACATGGCAATCTTGATTTTGTTAAAACTTGTAGCAGCCCCTTTAGTTTTTCTACATAACTTGTATATTGCAAGTCATTATTAATCATTTTATTTAGTCGGTTGGAATTAAACGGCCACAACTTTATTAATCTGTTTGATATAGGCGGAATCCGAACAGCCAACAGTTACATACCCATGCGGCACTTTTTGCCTCGGCATATCAGCCTAATATCTTTTGCGGCATTTTTGCCTCGGCATATCAGCCTTCAGTCTTTTGTGGCACTTTGGCCTCGGCATATCAGCCTAAAATCTTTTTCGACACTTTGGCCTCGGGATGTTAGCCAGTGGCAGTCCTTATATATCCAGCATAAATATGCATGGGTCATTGTTGGTGCATACCACCATTACATGGTTTGTTTGCGGGCATTGCTCCTGACCATCAGATGCAATCAGAATCCCTCAACAAGGAACAAAATCCCCCAATGAAGTCAAGTCCATTTAATTATGGACTGCACTGAGGAAATAATTCCCGGCTGAGAAACCCCGACCGCTATTAAATCAAATACATATTGATGCCAAGCAGAAAATCCTACCAAACCGAGTCCGTAAAACAAATCCTGTCTGAAGACAAAATCATTGATAATGCAGACATTGATAATGCAGACAAGATTTCCAAATTGTCAGAATTGCAAAATTTCTGCTTTTGGTGATTATAAATATAACTCTTGACCGTTAGAATTCCGCCACCAAGAAATTAACTATGACCAGGTTATAATAAATTTCGACCCTCCAATTCTGAATTGTTCAAAGCAAATTAATTTTGCATATTACTAATAGTTGAGTGTATTGCACCAAAAATACTGTTAGACCTACACGTAAGCTAGAATAGTCCCAGATTTTATGACCTTTTATTTAAACATATATGCAATCAGGTTTTAAAGTCAAAATTATACTCAGCAGCACCTGGATTAATAAATTACGATGTAATTTTAATGGTTGATAAATACTTCAAGATTGCACAATATATCTGATGCATATTAAAATAACATTTATAATATAACCTTCTTTCTTGTTTAAACATTTTAATTTTACCGTATTTTATTGCCATAAATGTAAAAGTGTTGAACACAAGTTCTCAAAACACGTAACTTACGGCCCTCCCAAATATTTTATAAAGCTAGATTTCTAAAAGTTAGCTTTTCTACATTATTTGCATTGGTTCAATCATTAATATTAATTATAAAAATAGTATAAAGCAAATTATTTTAGCATATTACTAACTTTTGATTATATTTCACCCATAATAAGACTAAATGAAAAATGAAACAAGGTTTACGGTAATCATACGAGACGCTAGTTTTAATGCTTGATAAAAACTTCAAGATTGTCGTGTATCCCTTTAATATATTTTACGCATATTTTATATTAAGCACCAAAAAAGATAAGTGTTCAATACAAGTCATTATCACATAACTTACGGTCAATATGTTACATTAAGGCAAGTTTTTGACATAATGGAATGGCCCAAGTTATGTGATAAATAGAATTTCACATTCGTGCTTGTTCCTGAATTTATTTTCACTCCTTGGCAAAAATTATACGATACTCAGCAAGCCGTCACATCATATTATTATTGCCAACTTCTTTAATAAATTCAATTATAAATAAACACTCATGTAAGATCTTCTATCTGTATGACCATTGTACAACTTAAAACAAATGAACACAAAAAGATCTAAATATAAATGTAATAACAAAAATAAATAAATAATCCAAAACCAAAAATAGATAACTTATGCTCAATATCATAAAGAAAAATACTAAACAAGAGGCCCAAGAGGGCCTGTGGACGCTCTACTGGCTAACATGGCTCTTATAATATCAATGAAGCGAGTGACTGCTATTTATGTTTTCTTAAAAGTTTCGAGCAAAAAACAGCTTTTTAACTAAATCAAAGGCCATAACTAAAGAATCTGGTAAAGTTTGGTAATTATCAGATGAAAAATGAAGGCCCTACCGTATTAACGAGGCAAAATATAGCATTTTTAACTAAATCAAGAGCCATATCTCCTCTGTGACTGGTTTTCGAACTTGTCCGAGCTTTCATTGATATTAACAATCTCTGCTAGTTTGGTAAAGATCAAATAATAAATGAAGGTCCTAGAGTGTTCACAAGGCTTAATATGGCATTTTCCAGCAAAACAAGGGCCATAACTCCGTTGAAATTATTTCGATCTTGCCGGTTTTTGAACTTGTTCGAGCTGATATAAAGACACTGGCAAAGTTAAGTAAAGATTCGATTAATATTGAAGGCCATAGAGTGTTCACAAGGTAGGAAATAGCATTTTTCAGAAAAAACAAGGGCCATAACTCTGGTGTTAATGATCCGATTTAGCTGGTTTTCAAACTTGTTCGAGCTTTCATTGAAATTAACAATCTGTGCAAGTTTAGTAAAGATCAAATAATAAATGAAGGTGCTAAGAGTGTTCACAAGGCAGAAAATGCCATTTTTTCAGAAAAAACAAGGGCCATAACTCTGGTGTTAATGATCCAATTCAGCTGATTTTCGAACTTGTTCAAGCTATAATTGGTATTAACAATCTCTGCAAGTTTGGTAACGATCAAATAATAAATGAAGGTGCTAGAGCGTTCACAAGGCAGAAAATGGAAATTTTCAGAAAAAACAAGGGCCATAACTCCGGTGAAATTATTCCGATCTAGCTGGTTTTCGAACTTGTCCGAGCTTTCATTAATATTAACAATCTGTGCAAGTTTGGTAAAGATCAAATAATTAATGAAGGTGCTAAGAGTGTTCACAAGGCAGAAAATGCCATTTTTCAGAAAAAACAAGGGCCATAACTCTGGTGTTAATGATCCAATTCAGCTGATTTTCGAACTTGTTCAAGCTATAATTGGTATTAACAATCTCTGCAAGTTTGGTAACGATCAAATAATAAATGAAGGTGCTAGAGCGTTCACAAGGCAGAAAATGGAAATTTTCAGAAAAAACAAGGGCCATAACTCCGGTGAAATTATTCCGATCTAGCTGGTTTTCGAACTTGTCCGAGCTTTCATTAATATTAACAATCTGTGCAAGTTTGGTAAAGATCAAATAATAAATGAAGGTGCTAGAGAATTCACAAGGCAGAAAATGCCATTTTTCAGAAAAAACAAGGGCCATAACTCTGGTGTTACTGACCCAATTCAGCTGATTTTCGAACTTGTTCAAGCTATAATTAGTATTAACAATCTGTGCAAGTTTGGTAATGATCAAATAATAAATAAAGGTGCTAGAGCGTTCACAAGGCAGAAAATAGCAATTTTCAGAAAAAACAAGGGCCATAACTCAAGTGTTACTGATCCGATTTGGCTGTTTTTCGAACTTGTCCGAGCTTTCATTGATATTAACAATCTGTGCAAGTTTGGTAAAGATCAAATAATAAATGAAGGTGCTAGAGTGGTCACAAGGCTTAATATGGCATTTTTCAGCAAAACAAGGGCCATAACTCCGGTGAAATTATTCCGATCTGGCTGGTTTTCGAACTTGTCCGAGCTTTCATTGATATTAACAACCTTTTAAAGTTTGGTAAAGATCGGATGAAAAATGAAGGCCCTATTGTGGTAACAAGACAAAAGTTAACGACCGACGACGGACGACGGACGGACGACGAACAACTCGCCATCCCATAAGCTCTGCTGGCCTTCGGCCAGTAGAGCTAAAAATGGATGAATTCATCTTGTTGATTAGTCAAGCAACCCTTACTCGGTCATCGGTTTCAAAATTATTTTTCAGGTCAACTTAATACCTGTGATTTAGCACCAAGAAAACCAGTACCCAGTAGGCAGTATTAGTCTACTGGTACCCGAAACCAGTCATGATTGCAAGGTTGCTTACTGATAACTAACTTAAAAAATACAATTGGTCAAACTTTAACTTTGTCAATCCTTCAAACTTTCATGGTCTCATAATTTCCCAAAGAACTCCAAGGAACCAATATACTGCTTAGACACACAAGAAAAAGATGAGGAATATTTCTGATTACCTCCATCCTACTGTCATGATCAAGGTCTCAAGGGGGCTAACTCATGTCAAGTTACATTACTGTTCCTGAGAGACAACTAAATGTAAATCTAAAATCAAAAAGGAAATGACGGTTAAAATATAAAGTCACGGTCATTTGTGGAAATGTTCTTTTGTATTTATTTGTCTTGCCTAAAATTCAACTAGGATTCAAGTTTGGTTGATCTAGTGCATGTATTTCCTGAGAAGAAGAGCTTAGTGTAAACAATTAATGATGCCTTTGACTTCACCAGAAAAGTAGCGCAAGCATACATGTCAAAAGGGAGACAAAAACAGACATCTCACCTTCATCACTGAAGGGACAGTTTGTTTACAGGCACCTTGAACTTTAAGTCTTGGACCGTGTCTGATTAGGTATTCACATGAAATTGATCTAAGACCATGTTAGCCCGAGAGTACAAAAAGCCCATACCGGTACTTCTGTCTTAATGCCTAGATGCCTCGATCCTCTCTGTCAGATAAACATATATCTGACCATGCCATAAATTGACCAATTATTGTTTGTGTGAATGATGTTTTATGTCATTTTTAGCACATTTTAGGCCTTATATGACATCAATTTTTATTCTGGTAATACCAGTACTATATATATGTAAGAATTGACACTTTCTCACCCTGACCAATTAAAATCACATCAGGATTCTCCCCGTTAAATCAAGCTAACCCTGTCCCACAAACCTTTTATACAATAGAACACATGGTAAATGCTTCTGGCCAAAATTGAGCTTAGAAATGAATTGAATTGGGGTTTTAAGGCGCACCAACACATGAAAGGTTATATGGCAACAGGAATGAACATGACAGGCTCATCCTCCATGTACATCGAGATAAAATATGGAGAACGGGCCTAGAACCTTCTCACCCTGAACTGCAGAGTTGCTGCAAATTCTATTGTAGACACTCCATTTACGCTGGAGCCACGTTATAGTTTTTCTACCACTGCTCTAGTGATATGAGCGAGATGGCACCTGAAACAATGCAGAGGTTATGATGAAGACCTTTAATGACCATGAACAAAAAATTATAAAATGAACATGAATTTGGTGGGGTTCTTCTACCCCTCTGCCTACCCCCCCAACAGGACCTGCAGTGGCCCTAATCTTTGCCCCATAACCAAACGGGGCCCCCGGAATCACACAGAGCTTAGACAATGGTGGACAGGGTGTACTGATGTGTATGGATCTATGTAATGAATACTATTTCTATATTAACGCACAAAAGCCATAAACAAATACAAGCTAAAATTATAACAACTGTGCAACTAAAAGATGGACAAATAATAAACACAGGACGGATCAATAGAGGAAAGAAAAGATTGCCACTTGCCAGTGATATAAACCATAAATAGGTGAAACAATAAATAAAATATTGTGACATGAGGTCATGAGGCCAAACAGCAACACAATGTATATAAAACAAAAATAAATAAAATGTGGAAAATTAATAGATATGAATTAAATGCAACAATAACAAAAAAATGCTTTCAGAACATCAATGACGTACATTATTATTTATAATTATAAAATTATAATCACACGTTTTGAAAAAATATATTTATATGCACATATATATATCAATCTACTTTTGAAATTATATTTCTGTCAGCCTTCTGTTCTATCTTAAAGTTACGAGCGAATTACGACAGTTAATGGTTCCCTTTTTCGAGTAACAGGTCACAAGATAAAGATATCATTAGCTGTAGTAGAATTTGCAATTAATAAAAAGAACTGGAAAATCACATAATAAAAGCATTAGTGCATAAAATGCATAATATCAAGGAGTTATTACCCTGACATGAGACTGGTATGATGCAACGGTTCCCGCCTTTTTCGTTGTTGACTAATATCGCTAATATTTCTGATATCGTAATAAAATTTATCCATTACTTCTTAATTTATACACATTTAATGAAAATATGTTTGAATATAAAGCATATTGAAATCTAACACAATTTAAATAGAAGTGTAAAAATTATAAAAAATATATACCAAGAGGTTACCTGGCGGTTCCTATTGATGAGCAATATTTAATTATGTGAGGTGGAGTAGATGAGGATGTCAACTGTTTTATATGCTTTGATAATATAGTTTGGCTTTTAAAGATTTATTACAAAACATGACTTTTGCAACCGTTCGAGAAATGAAATATAGTTCACTGTAGCAGTTTAGTTTAAATTGTTTATTTTACATCAATTGTAACGAAAGCTCTTATATTAATCGCTCTCGATGTCTTCTTGGGTAGAACCAGTACTAAGCAAATGCTGATCAAGTGTCTTGCTCGGGGACACAACACATATGGTCATGACGGGTATCTAACCCATGACTTTTCGATTATGGGTCCAACGCTCCACAACTGTAGCAGTTTGCCATATGAGTAGAGGAGGGCTTTACCTGATGCCACATTGATCGATTTCTAAATACTAAAAACTGCAACTCAGAACAACACAAATAATAACAAGGATGCAAGGCAGTAAGACCATACTAAGTGATCTCTGTATGGCAGCCATTATTAAATAAGCCACTGGCTAAGACTTGTACTGAGACTTAATATATAGGAACTTTCCGCTGAGCACATCGTCGCCATTAAGGAAGTCAATACTGTTTCGTCTGCGATGTTCCACGGATAATAGGGGATTATGATGAATGAGGTAGTGTTCCAATGTCTCCCAGCCTCCGCCTACACGCACCATCAGGTGACGATTCTGCAACAACTGGAAAGTATGGTGAACACACATATAAATCTTGTGACATTTATTTGGGGATGTTAAGAACTTCAGATATAACTATGGTTCACATATTTACCATTGTGTGACATGTAGGCCACATACCGGGTATATATGCTTTTCATACAGAAGTTGCGTATGTTTTATACACATGCAAGTTGAGTGCGTAATTGAGTGCATAATTGCCTATGCCTCCTAAAAGTTGCGCAATATTAATATGCGAAAAAACTTGTGCATATATTCCAATACAAATCTAATAACCATTTTATTGCATATGCATTTTAAAATTAGAACAATGAAATAGTTTGTAACATTTAATTTTAAGACTTCATGGTCTTACATGTAATGGGACTTTAAGACTCCATGGTCTAACCTGGGACTTTAAGACTCCATGGTCTAACATGTAATGGGACTTTAAGACTCCATGGTCTAACCTGGGACTTTAAGACTCCATGGTCTAACATGTAATGGGACTTTAAGACTCTTTGTTCTAACCTGGGACTTTAAGACTCCATGTTCTAACCTGGGACTTTAAGACTCTATGTTCTAACCTGGGACTTTGAGACTCCATGTTCTAACCTGGGACTTTAAGACTCCATGTTCTAATCTGGGACTTTAAGACTCCAGGTTCTAACCTGGGACTTTAAGACTCCATGTTCTAACCTGGGACTTCACTTTAAGACTCCATGGTCTAACCTGTGACATTAAGACTCCATGGTCTAACCTGTGACTTTAAGACTCCATGTTCTAACATGGGACTTTAAGACTCTCTGTTCTAACCTGGGACTTTAAGACTCCATGTTCTAACCTGCGACTTTAAGACTCCATGTTATAACATGGGACTTTAAGACTCTCTGTTCTAACCTGTGACTTTAAGACTCCATGGTCTAACCTGGGACTTTAAGACTCCATGTTCTAACATGGGACTTTAAGACTCTCTGTTCTAACCTGGGACTTTAAGACTCCATGGTCTAACCTGGGACTTTAAGACTCCATGTTATAACATGGGACTTAAAGACTCTCGGTTCTAACCTGGGACTTTAAGACTCCATGTTTTAACCTGGGACTTTAAGACTCCATGTTCTAACATGGGACTTTAAGACTCTATGTTATAACATGGGACTTTAAGACTCTCTGTTCTAACCTGGGACTTTAAGACTCCATGTTCTAACCTGGAACTTTAAGACTCCATTTTATAACCTGGGACTTTGAGACTCCATGTTCTAACCTGGGACTTTGAGACTCCATGTTCTAACCTGGGACTTTAAGACTCCATGTTCTAACCTGGGATTTTAAGACTTCATGTTCTAACCTGGGACTTCACTTTAAGACTCCATGGTCCAACCTGGGACTTTAAGACTCCATGGTCTAACATGGGACTTTAAGACTCTGTGTATTAACTTGGGACTGGACTCCATTGTCTAACATGGAATTTAAGACTCCATGGTTTAACAGGGGACTTCACTTTAAGACTCCATGGCCTAACATGGGATGGGACTTTAAGACTCCATGTTCTAACCTGGGACTTTAAGACTCCATGGTCTAACCTTGGACTTTAAGACTCTATGTTCTAACCTGGGACTTCACTTTAAGACTCCATGGTCTAACATGGGACTTTAAGACTCCATTGTCTAAACTGGGACTTTATGACTCTGTTATAACCGGGGACTTTAAGACTCCATATTTTAACCTGGGACTTTAGGACTCTATGTTATAACCTGGGACTTAAGACGCTACGTTATAACATGGGACTTTAAGACTCCATTATGACTCTGTTATAACCTGGGACCTTAAGACTTTATTTTATAACATGGGACTTTAAGACTCCATGTTTTGACGTGGGACTTTAGGACTCTTTGTTATAACATGGGACTTTAAGACTCTGTGTTCTAACCTGGGACTTTAAGACTCTGTTATAACCTGAGACTTCAGGACTCTTATGTTATAACCTGGGACTTTAAGACTCCATGTTCTAACCTGGGACTTTAGTACTCTATGTTATAACCTGGGACTTTAGGACTCTATGTTATAACCTGGGCCTTTAAGACTCTGTGTTCTAACATGGGACTTTAAGACTCCATGTTCTAACCTGGGACTTCATGGACTTTAAGACTCCATTATGACTCTGTTATAACCTGGGACCTTAAGACTCTGTGTTCTAACCTGGGACTTTAAGACTCTGTTATAACATGGGACTTCAGGAATCTTATGTTATAACCTGGGACTTTAAGACTCCATGTTCTAACCTGGGACTTTAGTACTCTATGTTATAACCTGGGACTTTAGGACTCTATGTTATAACCTGGGCCTTTAAGACTCTGTGTTCTAACATGGGACTTTAAGACTCCATGTTCTAACCTGGGACTTTATGCCTCTGTTATAACCTGGGACTTCAGGACTCTTATGTTATAACCTGAGACTTTAAGACTCCATGTTCTAACCTGGGTCTTTAACACTCCATGGTCTAACATGAGATAGGACTTTAAGACTCCATGTTCTTCCCTGGGACTTTAAGACTCTATGTTATAACCTGGGACTGAAGACTTTATGTTCTAACATGGGACTTTATGACTCCATGTTCTAACCTGGGACTTTACGACTCTGTTATAACATGGAACTTTAAGACTCCATGTTCTAACTTGGGACTTTAGGACTCTATGTTATAACCTGGGACTTTAAGACTCTATGTTCTAACATTGGACTTTAAGACTCTATGTTCTAACATGGGACTTTAAGATTCCATGTTCTAACCTGGGACTCTAGGACTCTATGTTATAACCTGGGACTTTAAGACTCTATGTTCTAACATGGGACTTTAAGACTATATGTTACAACCTGGGACCTTAAGAGTCTACGTTCTAACATGGGACTTTAAGACTCTGTTATAACCTGGGACTTTAAGACTCTGTTATAACCTGGGACTTTAAGACTCCATTTTCTAACCTGGGACTTTATGACTCCATGTTCTAACCTGGGACTTCACTTTAAGACTCTGTGTTCTAACCTGGGACTTTAGGACTCTATGTTATAACCTGGAACTTTAGAACTCTATGTTCTAATCTGGGACTTCATTTTAAGTCTCCATGTTCTAACCTGGGACTTTAGGACTCTATATTATAACCTGGGACTTTAGGACTCTTATGTTATAACCTGGGACTTTAAGACTCCATGTTATAACATGGGACGTTAAGACTTCATGTTCTAATATGGAACTTTAAGACTCCATGTTCTAACCTGGGACTCTCAGTCTTGGACTGAATGATCTGAACTAAACCAGGGCTTGATCCAGATATAAAACTGCACTGAACTTGCAATAACATATATAGTCCAGACTCTGTTGTGCACCACTGGGTAGAGGCACTATACAGCCTAGGACTGCAAGCACACACGAAAAAACATTTATAAAACAGATAACATTTCAGCTGTATAACAAAGCTAGCATGTTTGATTACAAAAAACATATAGTTGGTAACGGAAAACAGTCATTCAGAAACAAAACTGTTTAAACAAATAACAGAAAGTAAACTCAGCAAAGAAAAACTGATCTCTGCCTTACCTTATGTTTGCTTGCATTCATATGCAACTAGAAAGAAAACAAATAAATAACTTCAATATTTTATGTATCAAATAAAAATGATTGGAATTTCTATATCATGATTTTATTTATTCTCAAACTATTACGAATCAGCAGTACTTGAGAAATATAGTTCAACATTTTTCTACTTCTACCTGATTTCGTTCATATGTGAGAGACTATAACATGCTATGAATATAATGGAAGTTTGGTTACAAGCTTATTACTAGATAAACAAGACTATTTTATTCTTACCCTGATAATAACCGCTTTTCCGAACACCATGTATTTCCCTTCTCTCATTCTTTTCACATGTTCTGAGCAGTGACACTTAGCTGCCATCTTACGAACCTGCAATAAGTAAATCAGACATTCTTATCTAAGCCTAAATTTGTTTTTGTTTTCACCAACAGTGTAAGTTTAATCGTAGCAGAATATTAAAAGGTAAGTTGTGTTATCGTACACACTGCATTTCTACTGAACAATTCAAATTTCACTAGACCTAAATGATGTTAAACAAAATACAGACAACTTGTAGCATGGTTGGCGACATTTCCTTTGATGAATGCAGAGCATTAAATCGTTTAATTTAGGGTAACTAAAGGGACGTGGCTATGCCGTACTACAACTACCGGATATTTGAATTTAGAGTACGGTCACTATGACGTCACAGTGTTACTAAGTACACCATGCTACAAAAAAGATAGACTCTGTCTCAGCTCGTTGGTTATTTAAACACCTTGATGGGCTATGCCTATCTCAGTGTTTAAATAAGCCAACTCGCTGAGACCACACTATCTATTACTTATGCAACACACTGGTACCTTATGTTGCAAATAAATACTGTTTACAATTTTGAAATATTTATTGATTTCCAATAAGAATGTGTTTCTATGAATTGTTTATAAAACAATGAGAAAATAATGTATTCATGAGTACAATAATGCATTGTTCACTGCTAATGTTCACTGATGGTCAATGGCAAATTACCATTTTTATACCTTGATGATCCCCATAACATAAATATTCTGTTTTTTCTGCCTATAAACACATTTCACACAGTATGAAATTGCTGCTACCTTATCTTACACGACTTTGAGTTTAAATTTGCCTGGTCCCATAAGTTAGGAAACTCTTTTATGTTTTGATGTTTTCTTTCAAATCTTACCTCTTCCTCTATCGGTATATTCATCTATATTTAGTTGTCTTGACCATGCAGGCAATGGTGCCTTTGGTGCTTTAGGTGGTGGAATGTCTTGATCCTATAAGTTTGGAAATTGTTTATTACTAATATTGTCTCATCCGAAATCTTACCTCTTCATCTGGATTCAGTGACCTTGACCATGCAGATGATGGTGCCTTTGGTTTAGGTGGTGGGACCTCTTGGCTCTATAAGATTGAACATTTTTTTATACTGTTTTCTTAGAAAACTTACCTCTTCATTTAGATTCAGTGGCCTTGACCATGCGAATGCTGGTGCTTTTGGATTAGGTGGTGGAATGTCTTAGTCCTATAAGTCTGGTAATTTTTTTTTTAGAAATCTTACCTCTTCATCTAAATTAAGTGGCCGTGGCCTTGCAGATGCTGGTGCGGTTTAGGTGGTAGAATGTCTTAGTCCTATAAGTCTGGTAATTGTTTTTTTTTTTTTTTTTAGAAATCTTACCTCTTCATCTAAATTAATTGGCCGTGTCCTTGCAGATGCTGGTGCCTTTGGTTTAGGTGGTGGAACCTCTTCCATTGGTTCCTCCTCTTCTTTCTCAATCTCCTTTTCAATCCTAATGATGTTTGGGGGGTCCAGACCATACTTATAACCAATCCTGGCCAACTCCAGTAACGTGATGATCACCTGCCGCTCCGATTTGTGGGATACTGTGTACATAAAGTATTATATCTTCAATTGAACTATGTTGAGCCTGACAATATTTAACAGTCACCTTAAGTTAGAATAACAGTCCAATAAATGCCAACACTCTAATAGTTGCCATATTCCTACTAGTGTGGAAAAAATAAGTCATAATGGTTTTGTTTGTTCAAAATGTGAAATCCATTCTGTCTTTATAATGCCCATCTCCTTATTCAACAAAAAAATCAGTTTGTATGATTGTAAATCACCACAACTGATCATTGTTATAACTTCCCTTGAAAATAAGGGAGATTGAGCGTTGTTTATAAAATAATAGATTCATATTTTTGTAAACTATAAAATTGCATAAAAAATTATGCACAATACATGTGAACTAACACAATTTGACTTTTCATTAGACATGATTTCTTTGTTTTAACTCTAATTGTCAATACCCTAACTTCAGAAAATGTCCTGATTTTTTTAATGTCCTCGGTACGTATTGCAAAAATATGGTATACATTTTTAAAAATAAATTACAGAAAAATGTATTAAAGCATGATTAATTTTACACCTACACTATCTATGAACAGGTGTTTACTGAGCAGACAGTGCCCTTATTTCTACTGCAAATAAAAGAAGAGGACCACAGGTCCAAGGGAACAGTTGAAAATCTGAAAATAGCTCCTCCCAGCATGCATACAAGATTGTTTATATATGTAGTCATCCAGTCCAGAAACTGTGAGTGCAACAATGAAATCATAACAGAATGTAACTCATGCCGTGCTGTACATCTTCCATACCCGACATGTACATCTTCCATACCCAACATGTACATCTTCCATACCCAACATGTTTGTACATATTCCATACCCAACATGACTGTGACACTACTGTGCTCTAACACCAAACCTTAGATCAGATCAGAACTTGCTTTCACAACAACTGACTAGAATGGTCAACCATGATGCAATGCTTTCCCTCAAGAAAAGTTCAAATATGTGAAACACAGACAAGAAATGCATGTATAATACAGACATGCAAAAACAAAGATAAGAGATAACAAAAGACAAACATGTGTATCACATATAAGAACATTTTGGTAAATAAAAAAATAAATATTCTGCAAAGCTTTGGTTCTCATTAACAGTGCTCTTATTTATAATATATTCAAAGAAAGTACCAAACAATTTATGGGCTTCTGATTGTCAATTAACTAACATGTCAAAAGACTAATTGAAGTCGCTGGAATTGTCTATGAATGCAGAATGGTCACAATCAAAAGTACATGTTTGTTCTTCAGAGCAAATGATTGGAAAGTTTGTATTGTTAACTATTGTTAACAACAAATCAAAACATTCATACAAACTTTTGAAATTGGTTGGCATAACACAAACATTCATGATTTTTCTTTTTATCTAGTTCTCTAGTTCTGCATAAATAAAATTCTGAAAAAAGACAAGAGGCTATAAAAGGCATGCGCTTGTCAAATGTGCATTTTGTGTCAATTTCCCTTCACAGATTGTAGCTTACCCAGATGAATACAAATCCTGGAAAGGATGAAATTTGTGAAACTGCTTTGTTGATACATGTACATGTATGTAGGGCATAATGCTACTCTATTCATTTAGACATAAACATACACTTTATATATACAATAACAGTCCAGATTCAATATTCAATATCTATATCGGCAGCAAATCGTTGTTTTCAATATCCAAATATACCGAAAGGATTATGAATCTTTTAAAATACATGCATCATTCATTATCACTATGAAATAATTTATTATGATGTCAACTAAAGACTGTATCATTCAGTCTAAGTATACGCCTTCAGCTTACATGTTACATGTTTTATTATTGCATGCCTGAGAGTACTTTCGATTGTCCAAAGTCGAATGATATATTCAATATGGGAAAACGAAAGTGTACCGATATTTCATATAACGGCACACTTTTCAAAACATGTGCCATTATACCAGGTACCACTCAAGGGGGTGTGGCTAGCGATAAAACAGTTATAAAATATCCAACTTGGTGTTACATGCATATATTATTAAATATATCGAGGCTTAAATATCTTGGCTTACGCCTCGCTATATTTCATGATATATGCTCAAAACACCTTGTTGGTCATTCTATAACAGTAAACTAATACTTATGTTCTGTTTATATCTGTATCTGTAAAACATATAATTCCTAAAATTAATCACATAAATCTCCAGAAAGTGACTCATAAACTGTCATCAAACATTCACTGGTCCAGCCAAAACATTAAAGTATAAACTCTATCTCTGTTACATCGACTCCAAGACAAGAAACACAGCTTATATACCAGTCAAAATTCCTAAGTACCTACCTAAGAATATCATAGGTCTATAATATTCTCATTGATTTGTCAGGGAGACACTTACACAGGAATTCGGGAATGCTACATTACTCATACATTCAAATAAATTCCTATGGTTCTTGATCTTGCTTGATACACGGGTTTATGTCCCCATCTGACGGACGAGGCTAGGGGCGCTTTCTGGACACCAAAATTGATATTACCCCTAGTTTTATAATAAGTTAAGACATCAGAAATTGTACAAACCTAGATCTTCCGACTCAAACAAGCAGTCATCTGTCATACCAAATGCTTTGCCCCATTTTTGAAAATTGGCCGTATTGTCTCGGGCAAACCAACTACCAGGCTGAGCATTTCTCCTACATTTTAACTTCACTTTTGGCAGTTCCTAAAATAGAAGAACTTTATTTAATCAAGACTTTTTATTTAACTATACAATTATGCATTCGTGATTAAAAAATATTTTTCTTTTCAGAATTTGTAAAGACACCACACAAGAACCAAGTTTCATAGAAACCTATATAGTGCCCAAGCAGTTACAGCTGATTTTGTTAACAGAAGCCATGACATAATTTGAAGAAAACAAAAAAAGGAGCTTTCATTGATATCAACAATCTGGTAGAGTTTGGTAAAGATCGGATGAAAAATGAAGGGCCCTATCATATTAACGAGGCAAAATATAGCAATTTTAACTAAATCAAGGGCCTTAACTGGCTGGTTTTTAAACTCGTCAGAGCTTTTCATTCATAACAACAATCTGGTAAAGTTTGGTGAAGATAAAATCGAAAATGAAGGCCCTATTGTGTTAATGAGGTAAAGTACAGCAATTTTAACAAAATCAAGAGCCAGTGTTACTGGTCCGAACCTGTCCAATCTTTCAATGATATAAAGACTGGCAAAGTTTCATAAAAGATCCGATTAATAATGAAGTCTCTATTGCACTTACAAGACAAAAGTTAACAACGGATGGACGACGGACGACGGACAACTCGCCATCCCATAAGCTCTGCTATTGGCCAAAGGCCAGTAGAGCTATAAACCTAAGTTGAAGAAAGGGCATAATTCAGCTTATACGCAAGACAGAGTAATGGCACTTACCTCTATGAGTTCCTTTTATAACAGTGAATACATGTGAAACTTCAAGTTCATTGATTTCTTAAAGTGATTTCAGAGACCTGAATTACCCAATGCCGTGACTGTAAATGTTAAGCAAAGCTTACGGAGATGCCAAGGTTGGGAGATTAGAACAGTTTGCCCTTTCCTAGTAAAGTGAAGCTAAACAGAGACATTACTGAGGTTTATGCTGACTGGTTTACCTCAGTGCACTTTCCCTCAGCTACACACTCTTCTGCCTTCCTGTGAATCACATTAGCCAGATCACAGATGTATACACCGTTGTCTAAAACATCAAGAAAATTGGACGCAGAAATATCTATCTCTGAAATGAAAAATGATTTTCAAATATAATATTAATTTATGCAATTATCCATGGGCTGACGGAAACATAGATCTCTGATATAAGAATGATTTGTGGTTAGCTTGAATAAAGAAGGTAATAATGCTGTAAGTTTCTATAAAAGATCACAATTGATTGTCAATTTGTCAGTTGATTGAAAAGTGATGTTTCTCCCCCAGTTTAACTAAGAGTTTATTTAGAGTTATGGGCCTTTATATGATGTATTCATAATATTAATATTTATTTATCGGTACATTACTACAAATGTGTAAAATATAATTACAAGGTCCTTTATTTTCAAAAACTTTTACATGAAAGATTCTATTATAGATAAACTTTTATATAAGTGTCACACAGAATAGTTTTGCACTGACATTCAGTAAATTTGTTAATGCAAAACCATTCCAACTGATTTTTAAAATAGCTATAAAGTTATGATTCATACAAATTTAAAGTGTATTTTTATTAAATTGTGCATTTAAACATTCTTTACAGTCAAGACGCTGATTTTTAATAAAAGTTTAAAAAGGAAATATCGGATATCCCTCAAAATACAGATTTGCTTAATTGAATTACATACTGTCACTTTGAATGGTTTTCTCGATTTGGGGACAAAATTTTCATTTCTAAAATTAATGAAGATGTATATAATTTCTAAAACATAGATACAATGAAATACCGTCAATTAATGCAAGAAAACCATTGTCACTTTGTATAGTTTCGAATTAACCTTCGATTTTGGGTGCAATGGTTTGTCGTGCACTGATTGTACATGTATGTTTGGACCTCGTTTTTTAGTCTCATCCGAAGGGTTGGTAAAGTGAGATCTATATACTTTTTTAATATTTCCAGAATTGTGTCCTGGCTTGGATAGAATGCAAGATTCCTGTGTTACAAAACTGTGAGGCTGACCATTACAATTCACCAGAGTCATTAGACTGTTATAACCGGAACATCGCTGTTATAT
Source organism: Cyrtodaria siliqua (assembly GCA_037043455.1). Taxonomy (NCBI): domain Eukaryota; kingdom Metazoa; phylum Mollusca; class Bivalvia; order Adapedonta; family Hiatellidae; genus Cyrtodaria; species Cyrtodaria siliqua. Next base: position 27,276 of record JAWPHD010004904.1, read on the forward strand.
TACATTTTAGACATTATGTAATAGATAGAGTTTGGTCTCATCAAGTTGGTTGATTTAAACATTTAAACACCTTGTATTTAAACACCTTGATAAGCGACCTATCAAGGTGTTTAAAGCAAGCAACGAGATGAGACCATACTCTATTTGTTTTGTAGCATGTCCATTCATCTGTCTGCCATACTCTAACGTTCAATAACTGGTAGCAAGAGTACACCAGTCAATCTGACAGGTGTTATTTTCAATTAAATGACTTACAACTGTGCAAATACAAAGAAAATGTCAGCGAACATGCGACTTCGAGTAGATTTACCGATATCAGGAAAGTATAATGGTTAGCTCGGTTTAGTAATCTAGGGATCAAGCATTCTATTCCGGCCAGGACCAAAGTTGGATTAATGCTCGAAATACTTCAAAAGAATTTCACACCTGACCAGTCCCTTGGATGAGATTTTAAACCCTTGTCTGCTCACTAAATGATCCAGTGAAATGCAGCGAGGACAAATAAACGCCAACATATACAAACAGACTTATCGGGAATAAGAAAACATGATAGTCAGATTATAACATGGATTATCATACAAGTAACGAAGATATTAATAAATGAAAATCGGACGCACGAATGAACGGACAGACAACCGTACATACATTGTGATCGCTAAGTTGAGATTAGTAAACGGGCTCAACAATAAGTAAGTTGGAAGATAATATTCAGATTTTCTTATGAATATTACTTTACTTCATCGAGGATGTACATGTAAAAATATGAATAATTCAGTGCCCTTCGACCAAAATCCAATATTTGTGCCGCTATCTCGCATCATAATACTGCAGGCAAGAATGTGTCAGCTATATATAGGCCAATAAATCTTTATGTTTTGTCATTAAAAACCATATAGTAAATCTCGACAGCATTTTTTTGTTATAGTACCAAGTGTTTTTGCTATCCATTCTGCCAGGTCTTCTTTGAGGGGACCCAGGCTCTGCTCTTGTAATTCGAGACTTTTCTGACGAGTGGCATCATCCTTTGTCCCTTCTTCTGGTGAACTCACGTCTTCTTTTATCAGTGCTTCAGACATTCTGAAGGATGGGGAAATAAATTATCATCAAGTTCAGAGAAACTGATTACTTAATAATCCATGGGAGAAAAAATATTCTAACAATTTAGGTTGAAGTAAGCAGTTGTTTTTTTTAAATTGAAAACTTAGTCTAACTAAACTACCTTGAGAGACATGAGATGACACATTATCTGATGGTGGGTAATATTTACTTATTACAACTGGCTGCTAGTTTATAATATACAGCAATACAAATGAATATAGGATTTAATTACATTTTCATCGGTGAAAGATTGGGATTTCTCAGTGAAAGAATATTCATAATCACTAAATATTATTAACCAGCTCCGAACACAAAAATAACTAACTGTGACGCTGAGTTATGACAATAACGTGGTGCTGACGTCGACGTCATCCGCCGATAATGTTCAATAAAGCGAATAATTTCGGTTAAAATTAAGAACAAACTGATTTAAAATGTAATAAACAGATTATTTAACTGCTGTGTTCGATTATAGAGAAATCCTTCACTTGATGGTAGACGTCTTTAGGTTTTTAGGAACCACATGTCTACCATCTCGTGAAGGATTTCCCTATAATCGATCCCAGCAGTTAAATAATCTCTATGTAAAGTACAAAAGTCTCTTATTCTACACTCCTTATATTTACACATAACTGGCATGGTCCATTGGATAGCACTGTGGTTTTGTAATCAGGAGGACCCGGGTTCAAGGCTCGAAGAGCTGTCGACTCAAAGTGAGAAGTTATTATGGATGCAGGATGTATACAGTACTGGTTCTACCCAGAAATAAGTGGGTGATCTGCATCCACTACAAAAAATTGACCATCATACATAGCCTTAAAAAAAATGGTTTGGTAACTCCAAATTCAAAGCACCAGTTTCGGGGTTAGCCCTGTCGCACCAGTTTCGGGGTTAGCCCTGTCTGGTTAAAGCTGTTTATATATTTGTCTAAAATATTTTAAATTTGGCTGTTGTTGGCAGGATAGCTACTTTAAACACCAAACAAACATCTTTAGTAAGAGCTGGGTAGGTTTCTAGATTCCTATGTATCCTATCCCCTCTCTCTCTCTCGGGCAGCTATTAATACTCTATAATTTGTTGATGAGCCATTTAACAACATTTAATTAAATTCTTTTTTTTTCCTCAGACCTGTGTTCCCATTTACCAAAATCTGTTTGCAGGTATATACATATATGCAGTTGCAAAGTGGGCACTTTTAAAACCATTTGTCCAGCAGTGAATTGATCTTCTTTGTCTTTGAAAGATCTAACACTGTGAAATTGTCCCTCGCAAGCATATCCCCAAATTTGTATATTTGCCGAAGTTTTTTTTCAATCTCTGCAAAAAAAAAACGCCCTTGCTATGCTTGCACATTTTCAAGGCTGTCTACATCCCTGTATCTGTAAGACTGTATCTGCGGGATACTTCCATCCTTCATATTGAAGATCATAGGGAGGCGCAAGTCAGGGAACAGTTAACATTTTAAAAATATATAATTTACAAGATTAAAAACATAAAAACACCCTGGTATCTATGGGAAAGTGGGGGGGAGGGATTCTGGACTTGAACATGTCAAGACTGGAGCTCTCTTTGGTGAGTATCAGTAGTTCATTCCAGTTAGCAAGTGTTAGCCATAGGGGTCCGGCTCATGTGCTTTGTCGCTAAATACCAGTTGAAATCGAACAAAAGTGTCCTACATGAGTTGGGAAGGCATCTGAGTCCAGCAGTCATATCATAGAATAGAACATTATACAAGGGTAATCACTTGGCATACACGTCATTCTCACTAAGTTCAGTCTATGCTGAATATTGTTTTAATTAAAAGAGCAAATCATTTAATTCTACATGCCTTCTATACTCAAGTGTTCAAGGTGTCCAACATTGGTATATATTTAAATATCGCTCAATACAGTACTGAGAAATCATCATCGAAACGTTGAAAAACTTGTCCAAATTTTTAGTCGGAAGACCCCGTGCCTAAACACAGTCACTCTGTAAACAACATCTCTAACGGCTGTTGCGTACGAAACTAGACCACGGATCATTTAGTTGTCAACGCAGATAATGAATGCTAATTGTTTTCCTTACCGGTTAATTCAATGGAAGCTACATTTTCTCTTTTGTTTACAAAGTCAAATTTTGTTTCAATCGACAGCCATATTGGTCTGGTATCCTTCTGCTACTGCGCTCGAAAAGAGAATAGCGGGCGCAGTAGCAGAAGGGTACCAGACCATATGGCTGACATAATTGAAACAAAATTTGACGGTTAATGTAAACAGAAGAGAAAATGTAGCTTCCATTGAATTAACTGCTAAGGAAAACAATTAGCATTCATTATCTGCGGTGACAACTAAATGATCCGGGGTCTAGTTTCGTACGCAACTGCCGTCAGAGTTGTTGTTTACACAGTGACTGTGTTTAGGCACGGGGTCTGCCGAATAAAAATTTGGACCAGTTTTTCAACGTTTCGATGATGATTTCTCAGTACTGTATTGAGCGATATTAAAATATATACCAATGTTGGACACCTTGAACACTTGGGTATAGGAGGCATGTAGAGTTAAATTATTTGCTCTTTTAATTAAAACAATATTCAGCATAGACTGAACTTAGTGAAAATTGCCTCTATGCCAAGTGATTACCCTTGTATAATGTTCTATTCTATGATATGGCTGCTGGACTCAGATGTCTTCCCAACTCATGTAGGACACTTTTGTTCGATTTCAACTGCTATTTAGCGACAAAGCACATGAGCTTGACCCCTCTGGTGTTAGCAACCTGGCCCCCATGATGATGAGGTTATGTTTCAGGTTCAAAGTGGCCATTTTAGCTAGGATTGTGCTTCTCTTTTGATATAATTGAGGAGCCTCTAGTTTCAGTTTTAAAGTGTACCTGTTTTTGGGCTGTTAAACGTATGACATGTGTTAAGTTGAATCTCAAATTAGGTTTGATTGAACGCCATTTGTAAACAAGTTTTCGGTGTAACGTTGGACTTAATATTGCGTGAGAATTACTTTTATTCTTATTGCACCATTGATTTTCCTTCTTTGTTTTATCAGAGAGTATACTTACTCCCTGGTTTTATATAGGACGAATGTATATCAAGAGATCAAAAATGCGCATTTTTCTCCGTAGAAAATTTTAAAACACATATCAAACGATCGAGCGTCCGCCAATATAAAAATGCAATAAAAACAGGGGGTCATGCTTCGTGAAAACACTTGTGAATTGGAACCATCTGGAAGATCTGACTGTGCATGCAGAGACATTAGAGGGCTTCAAGTCAGCCCTTCAGCGCGACTTATTCCACTCCACTCCACCGTAGAACATATGCCAGCAGTGGCCCTTCTACGTACCACTACAGATACAGATACAGATACAGATGTAAGAACACGCCAATCCGTTCAATGACGTCACGTTCTATTTTGACACGTCACAGATAGATTTACCCCATTTCTACTTTCGCTGATGCTGCCTTGTTGGTTAGATTAGATCATGGCGGGGATTTCTTTATTTACACTGTCCTGTTTTAATGGGATGACAGTTGGGTAAGTGTGAGGTTTGGTGCACCCTAGAATCGGTTTAAACCCCCAGTGGCCTACTTTGCTACTGACCGTTCCAAGGCGGTAGCCCTATTGTCAACCCTTTTGTGTTTGTGATGTCGTTTACTTTTATTATTACTTTTGCCTTCTTGTTTGTCTGTTTCCATGTTTGTTTCTGTGTTTTGTGGTTGACTGTCCTCCTTGAATGCTACTTCCCTGTCCGATCTGTTTATATTTCTTTACTGTCTATGTCAATTATAATTAAAGAATGTCCGTACAGTACGCGTGTTCGACTGGCATTTTCCGTTATATTTTTTTTCTCCTTTTGACAAGTTTTCTATTCGACTGGCACAATTTACTGTCTCGCAACATCTCTTTCACGGGGGTCCCAAAGGTGTTTTGCGTGAAAACGTGATCGGGGTGTTTTTAAAAACGTGACACGTGAAACAAACAATATTTTTGCATGATTGCGTGAAAATTATATCAGCGTGATCCATGATTTTGGTCTTGGTAAAACGTGATCGCGTGATATGGTGACGTAAAACGTGAATTTTTAGTCCTTTTCAGTCTTTTTAGTGTCCCTCCTCCTCCCACGAGCCTCCCCCGAGAGCTGAACTTTCGTACTTGCGCGAACATCTGGCACGGGGAATCCCCGGGGACACTACAATCAGCCGCGTCGTGTATCAGATACAGTAATAGGCAGTATAGACTGGTGGTATGCCGACAGTTTCACTGACATAGCTCACTACATTACAAGTAGCACTGGTCGGCCTGGAACTAGTCTAATAAACTTTGCTGAAAAAAGTGGTCTCCCTTGACAGGATTCCAAATCTATTACTATTTGTAAGATGCTCTCGGGAGCCTATAGCGCTTCACGTCTGCTCATTCATTAACGTGAAATGTGAAAGTTCTGCTATTTTCACGTGATGACGTGATCTTTGTTTTTATTTTAAGTGATCACGTGAACCCCCCCCCCCACCCCCCCCCCACCCCCCACAACCCCACCCAACACCCACCCACTTTAGGACTCACTTTCACGTCTTCGAAACATAACTCGACTGTATCATGGTTAACCGTAAGTAAGTCTATGACTAACTAGAAAGTCACCTCATCCTAACATGACACGGGTCTTAGATTCCCGCCAAAATGATGATTTTGCATTGAAAGGCATATCATCAAAGTGGGTCAAAGTTTTGCAATGTCATTTAACCTATCGCTTCATCTATAGTTTATTTTCATGAAAGCAATATGTGTCAATATCCTTGATTATGTGATGTTTCAATACTTGAATCTGTGATATCTCAGTATTCTTGATTCTGTGATGTTTCAATACTTGATTCTATGATGTTCCAATATTCTCGATTCTGTGATGTTCCAATATTCTCGATTATGTGATGTTTCAATATCTTTGATTCTGTGATGTTCCAATATTCCCGATTCTGTGATGTTCCAATATTTCCGATTCTGTGATGTTTCAATATCATTGACTCTGTGATGTTCCAATATTCTCGATTCTGTGATATCTCAGTATTATTGATTCAAGGCTGTTCCAGTATTCTTGATTTGATGATATCTCAGTATTCTTGATTTGCTGATATTTCTGTATTTATGATTTTATGATATCTCCAGATCTCTGATTTGCTACTATCCTGGTATTCTTGATTTGATGATATCTCCAGATCTCTGATTTGCTACTATCCTTGGTATTCTTGATTTGATGATATCTCCAGATCTCTGATTTGCTACTATCCCCGTATTCTTGATTTGCTGATATTTCTGTATTCATAATTCGATGCTGTTTCAGTATTCTTGATTTGCTGCTATTCCAGTATTCATGATTTGATGATATCTCGAGATATCTGATTTGATGATATCTCAGTATTCTTGATTTGATGATATCTCAATATCTCTGATTTGCTGCTATCTCAATATTTCTGATTTGATGATATCTCGAGATATCTGATTTGATGATATCTCAATATCTCTGATTTGCTGCTATCTCAATATTTCTGATTTGATAATATCTCGAGATATCTGATTTGATGATATCTCAGTATTCTTGATTTGATGATATCTCAATATTTCTGATTTGATATGATATCTCGAGATATCTGATTTAATGATATCTCAATTTTCTTGATTTGATGATATCTCAATATCTCTGATTTGCTGCTATCTCAATATTTCTGATTTGATGATATCTCGAGATATCTGATTTGATGATATCTCAGTATTCTTGATTTGATGATATCTCAATATCTCTGATTTGATGCTATCTCACTATTGCTGATTTGATGATATCTCAGTATTCTTGATTTGATGATATCTCAATATCTCTGATTTGCTGCTATCTCAATATTTCTGATTTGATGATATCTCAGTATTCTTGATTTGATGATATCTCAATATATCTGATTTGCTGCTATCTCAATATTTCTGATTTGATATGATATCTCGAGATATCTGATTTAATGATATCTCAGTATTCTTGATTTGATGACATCTCAATATCTCTGATTTGCTGATATCTCAATATTTCTGATTTGCTGCCTCAGTATTCTGATTTGATGATGTTCCAGTATTCTTGATTCTGTGATATCTCAATATTCTTGATTCTATGATATCTCAGTATTCTTGATTCTTGATTCTATGATATCTCAGTATTCTTGATTTGATGCTGTTCCAGTATTCTTGATTCCGTGATATCTCAGCCTGCTTGATTCTATGATATCTCAGTATTCTTGATTCGATGCTATTTCAGTAGTCTTGATTCTGTGATGGATTCCGTGTTATCTCAGTATCTCTGATTTGATGATATCTCAATATCTCTGATTTGCTGCTATCTCAATATTTCTGATTTGATGATATCTCGAGATATCTGATTTGATGATATCTCAGTATTCTTGATTTGATGATATCTCAATATTTCTGATTTGATATGATATCTCGAGATATCTGATATGATGATATCTCAGTATTCTTGATTTGATGATATCTCAATATCTCTGATTTGCTGCTATCTCAATATATCTGATTTGATGATATCTCGAGATATCTGATTTGATGATATCTCAGTATTCTTGATTTGATGATATCTCAATATCTCTGATTTGATGATCTCAATATTTCTGATTTGATTATATCTCAGTATTCTTGATTTGATGATATCTCAATATCTCTGATTTGCTGCTATCTCAATATTTCTGATTTGATGATATCTCAGTATTCTTGATTTGATGATATCTCAATATCTCTGATTTGCTGCTATCTCAATATTTCTGCTTTGATGATATTTCGAGATATCTGATTTGATGATATCTCAGTATTCTTGATTTGATGATATCTCAATATCTCTGATTTGCTGCTATCTCAATATTTCTGATTTGCTGCCTCAGTATTCTGATTTGATGATGTTCCAGTATTCTTGATTCTGTGATATCTCAATATTCTTGATTCTATGATATCTCAGTATTCTTGATTCTTGATTCTATGATATCTCAGTATTCTTGATTTGATGCTGTTCCAGTATTCTTTATTCTGTGATATCTCAGCCTGCTTGATTATATGATATCTCAGTATTCTTGATTCGATGCTATTTCAGTAGTCTTGATTCTGTGATGGATTCCGTGTTATCTCAATATCTCTGATTTGATGATATCTCAATATCTCTGGTTTGCTGCTATTTCAGTATTCATGATTTGATGATATATCGAGATCTCTGATTTGCTACTATTTCAGTATTCATGATTTGCTACTGTCTCAGTATTCTTGATTTGATGATTTCTTAATATCTCTGATTCAATGCTGTCTCAGTATCTCTGATTTGATGATATCTCAGTATTCTTGATTTGCTGCTGTTTCAGTATTCTTGATTCTGTGATATCTCAGCATGCTTGATTCGATGCTGTTTTAGTATTCTTGATTCTGTGATATCTCAGTATGCTTGATTTCATGCTGTTTCAGTATTTTTGATTCTGTGATATCTCAGCATGCTTGATTCGATGCTGTTTCAGTATTATTGATTCTATGATATCTCATTATTCTTGATTTGATGATATCTCAATATCTCTGGTTTGATGATATCTCAATATCTCTGGTTTGCTGCAAGTTCTGTATTCTTGATTTGATGATATCTCAGTATTCTTGATTCTGTGATATCTCAGTATTCCTGATTCGATGCTGTTTCAGTATTCTTGATTCTGTGATGTCTCAGTATTCTTGATTTGATGCAAGTTCAGTATTCTTGATTTGGTGATATCTCAGTATTCTTGATTCTGTGATATCTCAGTATTCTTGATTCTGTGATATCTCAGTATTCTTGATTTGCTGCAAGTTCAGTATTCTTGATTCTGTGATACCTCAGTATTCTTGATTCTGTGATATCTTAGTATTCTTGAGTTGATGATATCTCAATATCTCTGGTTTGCTGCAAGTTCAGTATTCTTGATTTGATGATATCTCAGTATTCTTGATTGTGTGATATCATAGTATTCTTGATTCTGTGATATCTCAGTATTTCTTGATTTGATGCTATTTCAGCATCCCTGATATTTTGATATCTCTGACTGGGTGATATTTCAACACGTAGCTCCACAAACATTACCAGAACCCCATTTTAATATATCTCTACCGAAAAATATGTAGAGACACATCTGAAGTCTGGTAAGTCCTCTTGCTAGCATGTTCTAGGAAAAAACATTACGAGAACCCCGTTTGGTATACCTCTACCGAAATGAAATGTAGAGATGCTCCTGAAGTTTAGCAAGTCCTCTTTCGGTGAAATTTCCCCAATCATCTGAATCGAAATCTCAACATTCTGTCCAAATAACATCAACATCAGGCATTCTTGTAGGAGTATTTCTATCTTTTCCAATACTGAGCAAGATATGTTTTTTCTTTCCATCCCCTAGATACTTTTCATTTCTCTTTGTAGGTAGTAGCCATATATCCCTATATCCCATATATCCCTATTTCTTTGCCGTCAATCATCACATGTATATATATTATATCTTTCCTACGAAATGTCGTTCTAGATTATTTGCATACTTTGTATGTTGTTTTCGGAATATCTTTGACATGTTTTGTAGAACTCGGAGGAGCCGTACTATTTTCTATTATATCATCTAGTACTGTAATTGCTAATCTGGCTTTCTTCTTTGTAGGTGTTGTTTCTCTTTTCCAGCGTGTACTCACTGTTTTTCAGTAAGTGGGTCCATATGATGTTTTGCAATGTTACCTTACATTAATGATGAAAACAACGGTTCTTTTCAGTTTTAGTTAAAGAATGAAATGATAGGAAATTAGTAAAAAATAATTTTGGCGTTCATGTCATTTATTTTTTGAAAATAAAGACGAATAAATGTCAAATTGTAAACTTTCGTTACTGTCGCTAAATGCCTTGTCCGATGTTTTACACCAAATATTTCATAGCTAAACAGCATTCTTAGTCAAAATTCGATGTTTAGTTCAAGTTGTATGCCTTGCGGTTAGAGAAAATACTGGAAAACTTCCATCCCTTACATATGTTATAACTTACATATATTTGTTTGCGTGTCGCCAGACTTTCAAATATTCATAAAACCTTCGTGATAGTTTTTAGTTTGCATCAAAACCACACTACCTTTGCATTTTCATGTAAAGTTACAGTCTTGCCATGAATTTCGTACATATGCTTATTATGACCAACTTACCTATCAGCCTCAAAAGTAATGTTCCATGAATTATAAAGTGCAAAAGATTACCATCCCTTTCAAAAAGTAAATACTAAAACTTTCGTTACCATGTATTTAATCTTTAACGAACACGATGGCCCATAAATGTTCTTTCTAATATTACATAACCTTTATTAAACATACCGCAATTTAATAATGTTTTTCTTTTATTGCAAAACTTGCGTAGAATCACCCACAGTAACATGTTTATTAAATTTTCGTTACCTAAACTTTCGTTATCAACATATGAAACTAAATGTTCGAATACGGATAGCTCTAAGTTTATGACGTCGTCGTAAAATTTTACTTCCGCGCTGCTTCAAAACATGAACAGAAGACGTGCAAAAGTATAAAATCATCAATTGCAGACATATATCACCCTAATCGTGAGTATACCATAAGATGCGAAGTTTTATTTAGTCTAAATATGAAAATCTTTCATATCTTTTAGATGTGTAACTTAAACGAAGCTTGATTGTATGTGGCGAAACAACACACGCTGCCCTAGTTACCTCCCTTTGCTGTACAGGGGTGAATGCAAAGATGTAAATCTTCGTTACATTTTGGTAACGAAGATTTTATATATTACAGGGCTCCGGAAATCTGGTTGTCCGACACTTGCCCGACTGGACGTTTCCGTTTTAGACAAAAAATAAAACGAAAACTCGGCTTATCATAAAGTGTGTCGATTACGTACCCATCGCTTTCGCCGCGAGCGGTAATTAAGAAATCCCTCCCACTTTTACAGTTTGTCAAAACCTGATTGGCCGAGGAAAGTTTGAGGTGCCAATCAAAAATGTCCATGCGCCGATAGCATTAATAATATTCATCTCCATATTTATACTGAAGTGTGTCCTCTACTAACATGATAAGACCATCCCAAAAATTAATCCAATTATAATCAAATTAATCCAATTATAATCGATAAAACGTAACCATTGTAAAGTTTGTAGACTTCTGTTATGCATTATTTTACGCGCAACATAAATCATATGTTTAGCCGTACTTTCGAATTATGTTTGAAGAGTATAACCGCACCAAGATTTTATGCAACGCATATTGTGTATTGACGCTGAATGTTGTCGGAAAAGGTAATGAATACACACTGATCAGTCCGCCAAGTACTTATAGCTGTGTAAAAGGTGAAACGAGGGTCATTGGAAAATTGTAAACAAACAGCAATTTATAAACGATTACGGCAAGTACTGTACTATACACAAATAAAGTAGAAATTAATTACTGGCACTAATTAAGGAAGGTACATGTATGTGAATGCAGCGGGTTGCTTTATTGAAGTTATTTTGACACATATTATTAAACAAACTTTGTTTGCGAGTTTGTATTTTGTTTGGCACATTTGGTAACACGATTATCACTTTATGTGTGGCCTGGCGTTGACGATTAAAGCTGAGTAGGCAGATGTTTTGTTTGCAGTTACTACAAAATCCCCATATGTAGGTCCCCGCATGTATATAAAAAAATATTTTAATATACTAGTAGTGGATAGTCAATGTGGTTTATTACATGCTTTTACAATATGTCCGATTCCTGTGGGTAATTACATGATGCAGTATTTAATAAATGATCCTTCTTTATTTCAACAATCTAACAAAAAAAGTTACAAATTAACCATGTCTCTATTACGTTCCTTGTAAGGACAAAACCTAAACATGTGTCTAAAATTACTGAGGAAAATACACCTGGTGATCTTAGAAATGTTGATTTGTGTGATTCTGGTGGTCAGTCTGACAGTGAACTTGGATTTAAGGATAGTAGTGATGGTGTTGATTTGTGTTCTCCCAGCCAATCTGAAAATGGATCTATTTCTCGTGATTCTCCAGTGAAATCCAGCCCTAAACGTAATCTACTACCCACCATGGATACGTCGGTGGCGCGCAGCGTCTAGAAATGTTTGGTACGTTGACAAAGGCTTGATTTTGGGGCAAGTGACTTTTGAATTTGGGGCAAGTGACATTTTGGACAGGGCAAGTGGATTTTGAACAGGGCAAGTGGATTTTGAAAATCCACTTGCCCTGGGCAAGTGGATTTTCAAAATATTTCCAGAGCCCTGTATTACATTCCTTCGATTGGAGAATTTTGAGGGGAGTTTTGTCAGAGATGTTTATATAAGTAAGTTAAATAATCAAAGCATCAATAATGAACGTGTGTTTTGTACCCTTTGGTATGCATGCCTTTTATGTGTATGCAGTTACACTACGACAGTTGACTTTTTAAAAATTTCAATTCAGGTGTCAGTTGGTAAGGTGTCTATGTCATCCGTTTAAAGTTGCACATCAGGCTTCTTTCAAATACAGTAGAGTGCATGATATTCAGAAAATATTTTATAAACAAAAATGTTATTGTGCAGCAAACCATTACTTAAAGTATTCTATTTGAAATCATAGTAACGAAGGTTTGATGAAAGTAACGAAAGTTTCATATATTTCAGGATTGGTTTAGTGGCATAATGGTGAAGAGCAGAGCCGAAATTCAGAAAGCATATCGTCAAAGATTAAAAGAGAAAAATGAAGAAGAGTATCTAAAGAGGGAACGGGAGAGAATGAAACGCAGTTATGTCTCCTCATCGGCACTATCAGAAAATGACAGAAATCGGAGGAATGTGAAAAATCGAGAAAAGCTGAGGCGATATTACCAAAGAAAGAAAGAGGAAAGGGTCGTAAATCCATCAGTTGATATGGAAACTAGTGGATACGAGACTGAACAAGCCGGCTCATCACAAGAGAGAGGACGTATGCAAGTTCGTTTAAATTTCCCAAACAATAGGAGAAGGGGTGCGATTAGAAGATGGAAACGAGAATTGTCTGAAGCAAATTCAAGAATAAGGCTACTTGAACAAGAGAGAGATTCTATTCGTTAAAGGTGTAAGACGGCTCAAAGGTCCGCACAGAGAATGAAAGCGAAGAAAAAAGAAACTTTCAAACTTAGCGACACTGTTGAACTAACCCCTAGGAAGCAAACAGAGAAGATTATGGATGATGCAAATCTCTCTTCCAGTCAGAGAGAAATAATCAAAAAGCCATTACTGTTGGGGAATGTCATGTTAAGTGAAGTGAAAGCGACAAAAAAGGAAACATCAAAGGGAAGTATGAAAGCTCTACAAAGAGTAGTGTCAGGCAAAATTATGAAGAAATACAGACGCTCAAGATTACTTGCTAGTAAGACTGGACTTTGCCGACATCGATTGGCCAAGAATGAATGCAAAACTCTTCAAGTCGATAGGCAAACAAGAATTAGCGTCGTTAAAAGGCACCAGAAACAGGTGGAAATGTTGGTGAAAAGGGAAGATAATAGTAAAATGCAGCCAGGTAAAAACGATGCCAAGAGAATAAAGAAAGGTGAAAAAGTTCAAACACATGTCTTGACAGACTATCTCACCAACCTTTATAACAAATTCAAATCAGAAAACCCAACAGTCAACATCTCCTTCACGGCCCAAGTTTATTTTAACAGCAGCATTCTCCAGTCGCAGTGCGTGCCTATGTACAAAACACCAAAATGCCACTCTCATTGTTAAAACCCTAAGAAAAGCAGGTGTTGAAATACCAGCTAATCCAGAGAATGCTGTCAAGGAAATTCCAAGTGTTGTATTGATGAAAGAATCTTTGGCTGAGTCAGTAGTGCTGAGTCAGTCGACACGAATTCAAGTAGAGGAAAAGGGACAGAAAAAGTATGTAACCAAAATAGTAGAATCACATCTGGACAAAGACAAATTTGTGTTACAATTTGAAAAACAGATGAAAGAGTTTGAGGGCCACATCAGCCGTGTAAGCACACAATATGAACAAATTCGATCTCTCAAACAAAATCTTCCAGATCATGAAATGATAGTCCAGTTAGATTTCGCTGAAAATTACAGCTGTAAATCGTTGGAAGAAGTACAAAGTGCTTACTTCAACCAGACAAGTGTGACACTCCACCCAATGGTTGCCTGTTATAGGTTAGGCGATGGATCATTGCAACACAAAAGTTTTATCATTGTGTCAGACGAAATGGGACACAAATCATCTACTGTCATGACATTTATACATGAAATTATCCCAACTATGAAGGAGATTGATAATGAGTTGCAAACCATCCATTACTGGAGTGATTGCCCGACCAGCCAATATCGTAACAAGCACATTTTGACCTGGTTGTAAACCATCAAGAAATCCATGGTATCAAAGCGCGCTGGAATTACTTTGAGGCTGGCCATGGCAAGGGGCCGTGTGACGGCCTCGGGGTTACATGCAAACGACTTGCAGATGAAGCCATGCGAAGCGGGAAAGTTATTATTCAAGATGCTTCTGCTTTCTTTGAATTGGCTATTCAGTCGAGCATGACTAACGTTACATTTCGGTTTGTGTCTTCGACGCAATGCACAGAGATGGAACAAGCCCAAGAAAATAGACCAGTGATATCGGTCAAAGGCACAATGAAAATTCATTTGTGAATAGAAATTGACAAGTACCTCTTTTTCAAAACTGACATTAAAAGAAATAAGAAAGGGTTTAAAACACAAATAAAAGTAACGTATGAACACAACTACAGTGAAATATTTACAGTTTTCTCTTTTCTTATCAAAAGCATATATATATGAAATACACTGAAACATTACAAATCTGTTGGAATGCAATGTAATGGACATTTCTACTTATCTAAATCAATAGATGACACAATAACGAAGGATGTTTTAAGCAACAGTTTCACCTTTACCTGTTACATACTTCAGCTAGGCATATCTTGGAAACGGTAAGAGTGTTGCATTCAACATTTTAGAGTAACTTTCTGGAAAGGTAGTGCATAATTATACAACAAAGGACAATCGTACAAACAGGGGTTCATTTTTCAGATTTTTTTTCTTTGAAATGTACCTACTTATTGAAAAACAGTGACTGCAACTGGTGACTTCGTTTCTTCTGTAACTTTCTTCATTTCTTTCTCCAGATAGTACCGAAAAACTGGAACATCATTTTCTTCAAAGTACAAACATGGTATTGTTTTCTTTCTGTACCGTACACACTTCCTCACATGTAGTCACCCTCTGGCATAGAAATACAACTCACTGCCTTTTTCACTTTTTCATCACAATCCAACAAATATTCATTTGACTCTAGATACTCCTTTTCACTTTCTAGTATAGTTTTTCTCTTTTTGCTGCAGTTAATCTCCAATATCTTTGTCGGATTCCATTGTATTGTTTTTCCACTCCATGTATTTTCTGTAGGAGGAAATATTTCCACTAGTACTTTGTCTAGTATGCATGAACGTGAGTCGCTCCAGTTATCATCAATTGTGAGTCCAAGTTCTTCTACTTGTTTACAAATCCTCTTCAATCCTTCAGTAGCATAGACTGTATGATGACCGGCATCGTTTTTCAAATAGGAAATTTTTTAATCATATTTTTTCTTGGTATAATTTGCAAACCCCACCAGATAGTATTTTCCAATAGGTATGCGACTAGCATATTCTATACAATCGGGAAAATCACAATACAATTTTTCTACTCGTTTTCTAATCTTTTCTATTCTCTTTCTATTTTTCTCATATGTTTTTTCCAACTCACTCAACTCCTTTTCTTTGTCCTACCAAACTTTCTCCTTTTACCTTTTTGTTCACCTCTACCCATTTTCCCTTTTCCTCTTCTTCAAATATCTGTGCAATTATTTTTTCTCTTTTCTTGGTGGAGTTCATTGATATCTTTCTGTCTGTTTCTTGTCGAAGAATTTGAAATGGAGGCTTCTAATCACCTATTCTATTCTTCCCCTTTCTCTTCCATATCCACTCTACACAAGGTAGTCTGTTGGTTCTATCTTCGTTGTTCTAGCCTTGGAAGGATTTTGATCACAAAGGATTGTTTTCGTATCTTTTTCTTTGGTGTAGCATTCTAGTGGAGCAAATAGAAATTTTCCATTTTCGTATCGCAGTATATCAAGCACAAATATTGGGCAACGACGAAAGCCAAATGCTGACACAGCATACTTCTTTGCTTTTTTCCATGATACTTTTGGTGAGAATGAAGTCCCTACAATTCTACCAGTGTGAGTGTTACAATACCAAACAATGTACAAAGTATTTTGAACTCTGTTTAGTATAATCATATTTCTATCAATATTCTTTGCTAGATTTGCCTATTGATCTTTTGCTGGTTGTGTGTAGAATATACCCGGGAGTTCTTCTACAGTTTCTTCTAGAATATGTGTTCCTGACAGATGGTTGTGGTCTCCGTATATTGAAAGTTCAACTCTAGTACATCTTCGTTTTTGCACATCTGGATGTGAAAATGTATTTCGCAAACGTTCAGATTTAGAATCAACAAAATCAGCCAGATGCCTTCCGAATACTTTTTGTACATCCCCCGCTTCAAAGTTTGAGACAATCTTGTTGTATATTTTTGTTCTCACGACATTTCCGCCTCTCGTTTGTATAGTAGTGAAGACATTATTTCCGACTGATTTCATATTCTCTAGAATTGTGGGCTCTTCACTCCGCATTCAAGAAAATAGGCTCTTCGTTCTGTCAAAGTTGAAATAATCAACCAGACTGGATCTTTTCATTGTTCCAGAATAGTCTCTTGTGTAATCTATAGAGTATATTCCTAGTCCCACGCTTTCTAGAAGTCGACATAGATTCATTTTCTTCTTTTCCACTACACCCATGGAAATGTTTGACACATCTATCTTTGCGAGTACATTTCCTATTGGTTTTCCTTTCCATTTGCGTTCCCAGTTCTTTCTTGCTCTACTACTTGTATGCGATTCAATTATTTCTATAGTTTTCGAGATACTGCTATTCTGATTCTTGTTCAATGTGCAATTACAAATTCTGACATTACAATATACTCGTCCACGTCCAATTGTTTTTGACACAAATGTTGCTATTGTCTGTATAATATTTTTTGCAGCGCCTGTTTTTCCTTCGGTTAACATCACCTTTCCTTGTTTTGCTTGAATATCCTTTTTTCCTAGATACCCAAATACATATATCATCGATGAAAGCTTTTTCTATCCCTGGGATAGATCGCAGTTTTGTTTTTCCACTATTCCCCTTTGTGTAGTCCACCTTTGAAATATCTGATACCAGCTAGGTTATTGTCGTAGGCATTTTCTGCTCGAGCGAATCCTTAAGGTGCTCCCGTCTATCTCCATGTTTCTTTCTTTGGTAGCTTTTTCTGAGTTCATTGTATATAATATAGGTTTAGATTAAATTTCTACTTTCGGTGAAAATATGAGATTATCTGTACTGATTTGTGACAAAAACTTTGTTCAACCAATGGAGTATTTCTTTTTTTATCTTTTTCAGCTATATATCCAAGTTTTTTCAACTGCATAGATATGCTTGCGATTTCATACTGATCTTCCCTTTTCTGCATACCATGTTTTACTTTTGTCCCAAGATCCTCGAATCTATTTCGTAATTCATCCAGAATATCTTCTGTACTATCTTCGGTGTCATTTTGATCTGTACTATCATCTGACATTTCTCATGTATCGTCGGTGTAACTTCTGGAGACAGAGTTTTTTTCTTTCTTTGGCCTACTAGGGTTTTCAATTTGTCTTGCAATTCTTTGATATCTTTCCCCCATCTTTTCCCTGCTGCTATGCTTGCTTGTATTTTTCTGATTGAACATAGATTATTCTTGGTGCTTGTACCATTATTCTTGCTTTATGTTTGTTGTAATGTCGGATGACAATAGCTTGTCTAACTCATCTTGCCTCCCGCCTATCGTTCAATATTGCAAAATGTAGAAATACTCCTGCTAGAAGACCCGGAGTTGATGCCGTTTTGGGTAGTGTGATTGGGAAATTTCGTTGAAAGTAGCTTCGGCGAAAGTAGACATAAAATAAAATTGCGCTCTCCTAAAATGACAAACAGGATTGATTAGTAGTTTAGATAGTAGCGGTATCAGCGGAGTTTCCCGTCGCGGGGTGCTTGAGAAAACTATTGAAATATGTTGGTGTTGATTCAGGCGTGACTTACATTTAGATCTTGGTGTGAATGAGAGTTACGCCTGAGTCCCCCCTGGCATATTTCATTAGTTTTTCTCGTTCCCCGCGAGGGGAAACTGTGCTGGTACCGCTACTATCTATACTACTGCTAGATAGAATACATAATTAAAAAATGTCAAAATACTCAATTAAAATCAAAAGCATGGGCACCAATAACGTAATCGAAATTGTCAAATAATAAAACAACCCATGCATATTAAGCAGTGCATGGGTTGTTGAAGGACCACCCAGTCACCTTGTAATAAGCTTATTATAAAACAAGTTTATTTGATGAGTTACATTTTGTGTAATGCTATACAATATTAGTGGAATGCCACCCCAAAACAATGTCACATAATGTTGTCGTTTTATTTTACCCAAGTGAAATCATGAAATATTCATTTAAATATATACCAATGGGTAAATACCCAACTGATCAAAAAGCTCATATGTAGCTCTGCTGTATGTTCTTGTATCTCGCACACTATTTGTTATATTGAATTATCTCCTTCAATTTAGTTCACCAATAAAGCGACTAAGACATTGAAAGTCGAGCATCTGCACCAACAAGGATTGCTTGCAGTTCACAATATATTCCACATTTGATAATATTGTCATAATACAACTGTTGGCAGGCTTCTTCACATAAATGGCATAACTTTGTTTCAATAAAAGATATAACAAGAGGCCCAAGAGGGCCTGTGGACGCTCTACTGGCTAATATGGCTCTTATGACATCAATGAAGCGAGTGACTATCGTCTTAAAGAGGCAAAATATAGCATTTTTAACTAAATCAAGAGCCCATTACTGGTCCGATCTGGCTGGTTTTCCAAATTGGCCAGTAGAGATAATAAAAAAAATAAATAAAAAAAATAACAAATTAAAAAAAATAACAAATTTAAAAAGAAAAATCATACAAAAAAATAAAAAATAAATAAAATAAAAATAAAAAAATAAAAATAAAAAAAAACATTTAAAAATAATTATAAAAAAAAATAAATAAAAAAATAAAAATAAAAATAAATATTTAAAAAAAAAAATAATAAAAAAAAAAAAAAAAAAAAAAAAATAAAGAAATTAAAAAATTTAAAAAAAACATTTATGTAAAACTGTGACCCCCGGGGCTGGGCCAGATGTGACCCCAGGGTCACCATTTGAACAAAATTGGTAAAGGACCATAAGCTTATAGCAACAGCAAAATATTAAACCTCTGGCTCTTGTAGTTTCCGAGAAGAAGATTTTTTAAAAAAAACACTATATAAGTCTATGTTAAACTGTGACCACCGGGGCGGGGACAAATTTGACCCCATTTGGTCACCATTTGAACAAACTTGGAAGAGGACCACAAGCTTATAGCAAATGCAAAATAGTTAACCTCTGGCTCTTGCAGTTTAAGAGAAAATATTTTTTAAGTTTTTCCCTATATATGTCTATATAAAACATGTGACCCTTGGGGCGGGGCCAAATGTGACCCCAGGGTCACCATTTGAACAAACTTGGTAAAGGACCATAAGCTTATAGTAAATGCAAAATATCAAACCTCTGGCTGTTGTAGTTTCCGAGAAGAAGATTTTTAAAAAAAAAATCCTGTATAAGTCTATGTAAAACTGTGACCCCCGGGGCGGGGACAAATTTGACCCCAGGGTCACCATTTGAACAAACTTAGTAGAGCACCATAAGCTGATGGTATATGTAATACATGAGAGCTCTGTGCCTTGTGGTTTCAGAGAAGAAGACTTTTTAAAGTTTTTCCTGTATGTCTATATGAAAAACATGCAAAACCTCAATATACAAACTTTGGACCCCCGGGGCATGGCCATTTTTGATAGTCTAGGCGTTGGCGATCATTTTAAAAGAAAAACTGTTGAAATCTGTCCAGCGGTTCTGGAGAAGAAGATTTTTTAAGGTTTCGACTATATATGGTAATGGCAGCCATCTTGGATGTAGCGCTGACCTAATTTTAACAAATCTAAAAAGCATTCATCTAAGGATCATCCATGTGAAGTTTGGTCAAAATTAGCCAAGCGGTTTCTGAGGAGAAGTCGTTTGAAAAAAGTTAACGGACGGACGACGGACGACGGAAGACGGACAACACACCATCCCATAAGCTCTGCTGGCCCTTGGCCAGTAGAGCTAACAAAACAAATGCAACGCATTCTGCTTCTTTCACGCCCCTTCAACATGACAAAGGACCTAGACAGTAAATCCTCTTCAACCAACCTACGCCGCTCAGTACTTTTAGTACTTTGATTTTAGTTTATGTATGATTCAAGTTATGTATATTTCAAAATTGACATTGTATGCATCTGTTAAATGTATTTAATGAATACTATATCTAGTTTTTTTTAACTGTCATGATCTATGATAATTCATATGCATTTGAACATTATTATGATTGTTTGTGCAAAATGTTGTTCATTGAGTGATAACATATACAATATATTTTTATTACTTCAAAGAGTAATTGATACAATGAGATTGAGTCTCTAAAGTTTATTTGAGGTTGATTATGTGATATTTAAGAAATGCCTTTGTATCAGTTGGTCACCCAAGTGCTCTATGGCAAATTACACAATATGAAATTCTGGAGTTTGTACTTTGTTGTTTCTTGAGTCTCGTAAGAGGCGTACCCAGGAAAAGTGGGTGGTCTGCCTGCACCACAAAAAAAATCGACCTTACATGTGTTGAAAATGACGTAAATCACTATACGAACAAACAAACGCATATATTCCATTCTATTCTATTATTTTAATTACCCCCCTTTATGTATGCGCAATTTCTTGTCCTTTGTATCGATAGTGAAAAACACAACTTAGAACTATTAGTCTCATATTTTTCCTTCATTTTACCAGGACCCGTTTACTGTCCCTGATTTTTACTGAGTAATATAAATATAATTACAGTTGTTAGCGTATACATTTACACATTTAGCTCAAGGTTCAAAGTGAATTTCTTATATTAAATAAACAAAAATACATAATAAATCGCTGTTTCAATAAGATCTTGAACGTTCCAGTGTACGAGTTAGTGTAACTCGTCTAACACGCACAATTATTCATTTTTAGTCTGTCTGAGGACGGAAACTGTTGAAGTCGTTTAATTATCTTCGACGCTTAGTCTAGATAACTGGAAATGCCAAGTTTATAGCTGCATGTATTTTTTTACCTCATAAATTGTTCATTTAGAGAACGGTCAAAAATCATTCAATTGGAACACGACGAAGATGTGCAACTAGGCAGGGGATCAAAAGTAGTCGGGACAAAGATATGTATTAAAACATTTAAAGGGCCATAACTAGACCAAAAATCATTCAACTGGAACAAAACAATGATATACACAGCCAAGTTTCGTTGAAAGCCGAATGGTGGTTGAGGAGAAGATGTGTGTATTAAGGGTGCCCCCTGGTGACGAATTAGCGTAATCTGCGCATATTTTCGCGCAACGCGTATGTGGATGTTGTAAAAAGTGGGGAAATGTTCCAAAATCATTAGTCATACACCCTTGATACTTAGTATACATGTTCACAATCATGAACTCCACACATTGATGTAGGTTCGATAATTGTAGATTATTATAAGTCAGTTTTCATATCAGCCACTGTATCATCCCTGAGACCCTATAATTATGTGCCCGCGGGCTTTAGACTCGAGATATAATTCATACACATCTGATCTCTAAACTTTGGTATAGTGTGCGACATACCAGGGTTAGGGTTTGATTTATTCATAATAAAGATATATCGCACACTTTGCCACAGTTTTGAGATCATATGGGCAGGAATTATATCATGAGGGCTGAAAACGCGACATGCTTCTGATTGACACATTGTTGTATATTGTGTGATATATCACACTTACAGATAGATTATTTGGATTTGATATAACATTGTGTTAACGTTAAGTTTAATTCTAACATGGCAGATGCTATTTTCAGTATACACAAGCAAATACAACAGTCGGGTAAAATATACCATACAAAATGAAATGAGTGGGGTAAATCAACATCTCATTCCACGTATTTTGCTCATATTGTGTATATTATATACTGATACACTGTTTGTAATTCAATTAGATGTGATGTTTGTAAATCAGGTGTATGTATTCCAGTCATTTAAATGACTTTTGATATAATAAATAAAACCGAAGCATATATATCTATCTTTTTCTGTAATAAAATGATGGGTCTTTAACATTTTTAATTGTTAACTGTTTTAGACGAACACCGACATATACTTTTTAACACATTTATTTGAAAACCTTATAATTCTCTGTTATATACCAGTTTATTATAATGTCTTGTTATTATTTCTATAAGTTTGTCTTGCCCAAAAATGAAATTTTCTGTAATTTTTTTTTGTTTCATTAGAAGGTGTGCTGAAATGTAAAACTTCAACGATTTCTCCTAATTTTATCATTTTAAGGGTTTTCTTACTTTTGTATTGATACCTGTTTAGGTTCTCATAACTTTTTTTTTCATTTGCTTCTTTTTTTTTTATCTAAAATATCGGGTGATTTCTAAAGCCATACCCAATTTTCTGCTGATTCTGAATTTAAAACCCCACTTTGGGCTTTAGGGGTGTATTACTAAAGATTAATATTGCTAAAAAGTTAAATCACCAACACATCATTATTTTTCCAGAAACTAACTAGTAATATGTTAGTCTTCATAAAAAATGGGGAAATGAAAAATTCTTGTTATACTGATATTCACCAGAAGGCTTGATACTTATCATCCTTGCAACATTTCGCTGAAATCCGTCCAGGAATTCAAGGGACTAGTCTGGACAATGTTTGTGTATTAAAACATTTAAAGGGCCATATCTCCCAAAAAATCCTTCAACCAGAACACGGCGACGAGCTTGATACTGATCATCCCTGTAACGTTTCCTTAGTCTGGACAAAGTTTGTGCATTAAAACCTTTAAAAGACCATAACTCTACCAAAACACTTTCAACCAGAACACGGCGATGATATACAAAACTAGGCTTGGTACTGATCATCCCTGAAAAGTTTCGTTGAAATCTGGACAGGTGTTCAGGAGAACTAGTCCAACGTGTGTATATTGAAACCTTTAAAGGGCCGTAACTCCAGCAATAATATTTCAACCACAAAAAGGCGATGACACACGAGCAGCAGCTGTCACGCTATTTATTCGGTCTGACTACCACCAACGTTATTTATTCCGTTTGACCTTCACTCCCACCCCCATCCCAAATCACTTCTACGTGCGCATATGCTTGAACTCTAAAGCACATTTTGTTACCTCCCTTTATATACGCACTTATGTTATACAGGCTCGTAATCTTAGAGAGAAAAGTGACAATAAGTATTTCAGATACAATATAAACAAAAGCAAATACGTAATATAAATTCAGTAACTCATAGTACTTGTCATAATTACTTTAGGCTAGGTTTAAAATTAAAACCAGGTTTAAAGTGATTTTCCTTTAATTTATATAAGAAAAAACACCCGATAGTGTTTAAGTTTGAAAGTGAAAGTGTGTGACTTTTACCTTTAGTCACACTGTTATAAGGATGCCGTGCCGACAGACGACATACCTATGATCGGTTCTCAGATTGTGCCTGGCCAGGCCGACAGAAGTGACATTTTTGTAGAGAGTCTAATAATTGAATCTCTTACAGATAGCGCGGATACTTCCATTGGGACGTCTGGCATGATAGTGCAACGCCAGGAAAAACGTCCTAGCAGTGACAACGAGGAGGATGGTTGGAAAGCAGTCGTCGGTAATGGGAAGAAGTTGAAGCCGAAGTGATCTGTTAACTGTTCGCAGTACCTATTCGACATCTTTATACGTTGAAACGGACTATGATACTGATTTCTTCACCCTACATGAGTACACAATGGCGGACTGTTCACGGACTATACCAAAACACCCAAAGGGATATATTTCCCGGATAATTATTACTTCATTATGTTTTATATGCATATCCGCCTTGAACCAGGTATACTCTTTATTTTGCAATACTGTTCTACATATTTGTGCTACGTACACTCAAGAGATATGAAAACGCAACACGGGAATTTCCGCAATATATATATTGTATATACTGCACACTTAATTGCACATAATATTCCAAAGAAATCCCAAGACGTTTTTTTAAAAAAAAGTTGCAGTTAACTAGAGAAAGGACACAACTGTGATGTTGTAGACGTTTTAATCACACTACACTTTGTAACAAGAACTTCATCAATCTTGAAGTTGCTCTTCGAAAAATTGAGCTAGTTCAGTACTGTATTTAATGTAAATAGTTTGCAAAATTTTGCATCCTAAGTTTGCTCACATGATTGAGCCAAACGCGTACTCTGTGAATAATGAAACATTGCAGGAATACTATTTGCTGTATTATTTGTTGTATTATTTGTTGTTTTAGTATTTTTTCCAAAAGGAAAGGACTTACGTAGCCATGTACCATTCGATTAAAAGCAGCATATTGTACATACAATATATAGCGGAAATTCCTGTGTTGCGTTTTCATATCACTTGAGTGTATATGTCGTTATATTTGTCGATTTCCATGTATATCTTTAAACGAACATTTTCAAAGGACCACTTGCACAAAAGTTCAATTTACTACGTACGCCAATCACGTGACTTATATGCTAACACGATTTTATTTCATAATATTATCTTTAAGATACTTTTCTCTATCAGCACTGTCGGAATCGGCATTGAATCGTATTTTTATTCGGCCGAATTATTCAGACATTTATCGTCAGGTGTGCACTTTACCTGTTTCACCGACATACGTCATAATGATTATTTTCTTCCTTCGAGTATCGAAATGTTTTCGAACAACATTCAGATAATTCCCACATTATGTAATTATTTCATTCTTAAACTATCTTTCTTTCATAGTACTCACATGCACAAAAACATGGACCGTTCACTAACAAAAATCATTTTTGTCTCTAAAGCTTGTTTATGAACACCTACAAATTATCAACTGTTAGCTAGTCCATTTCAACACCAACTAATCTTACAATGGATACATCAAAATTACATATTGGAACCCTAAATGTAAATGGGTTAAAATCCTTAGAGAAACAGAATGCTCTTTTAGAAACATGCAGGAAAAACAAATATGACATTTTATTTTTGCAAGAAACACATTTAGAATCAAAATATTTTGCCGACAAAATTAAGGAACAATTCAAGTGCGATATGTTTAATAGCTTTGGCTCAAACAGGTCAGCCGGCGTTACCATTTTAATATTTCCAAACATTAATTACACCATAGAGAAATTCCAGTACGATTTCGATGGGCTATTATTGATTATAATAGTGTTATGGATAAGCACAAACGTATTTTCTAATATATTCAAGAATAATATTAAAAAGTAAAAATACTTACCATAGCTGTTAGATTCGCATCATGACGTCATTCGGCCCCGTCATTCATTTGAAAATGGCGGTTTCATTTGTAAAGTCTGCTAGTGCCGATAGCAAGTGGCGAAATACTTGTTGTTATGTGACTTTCTCGTGATACGGACTATGCAAACTGATAAAATATGGATTTATTTACGTATCGGTTCTTTACTTTAGTGAATTGGTTGTGATTTGAAGCTGGAATACTGCGCCGAAATTAACGGAATTAACGGACAGCTGATTTTCGGTAAATTTCATTTGTTTACATAGGGGACATAGACAAACGACGAGCAGCTTGAAATTGCACTTTGGTGACTTTGAACTCGGATATCTCAGGGAATTTACAAGGGATCGTAGGAAGAAAGGTATTGTTGGATAGGAAATTTATTTCTGCACATGTTAGTATATAGTGTGCATGTAACTGAGATTGTTTCGAACGTCTGCTTGACCTCTGAAAAAGAACACCAGCATTTTCCAAAATTTCCCATTAAAGTCCTTTATAGACAATTATAATAATAGAAGGCAAAAATTAAAAGTGACCAGTTCCTGTGATACCTAGTATGTAATAGAAATATTGTTTTGGGAGGGGATTTCAACTGTGTTCCGAATTTGGGACTAGACAAATGGGGTGAGGGTGCAAACACAAATTTAGAAACAGGAGGTGAAAAAGAACTTTTAGATTTATGTAACAATTTCATGCTGTGCGACATTTTCCGGAAAAATAACCCTAATTCAAAAGCTTATACATGGCATCAACATACTAAAGATATTCATACAAGACTCGACAGAATATATATTTCCAAAGACATGGTTACCCCTAATATTGAGTTCGATTTTCACCCTGTATATTACAGTGATCATGATATATTCTCATTGAAACTATCAAATTTCAAAAAGATTGACATGGGGACTAGTTACTGGAAATTTAAAAATAGCTAACTCGAGGACAGTAAATTCGTTGAAAACTGTACCGATTTCTTAAATTATCATATTACGGCTTTTAAACCCACAACTGATTATTGGGATGACCTGAAACGTAAGATCAAAACATTTTGCGTCTTATTTAGCAAACACAAATTTAAGAATAAATACAACGATTTAAGGAAATTGAGATTTGAATATAACAGATTATTAACATGCGATAAACAGTATCCTGGTCAATTTTCAGACCAAATAGATTATTTAAGGATACAAATCGAAAACTTTAATAGGATTATAAATGAAGGCTCTAAAATTAGAGCAAAAATTATTTCATTAGAAAATGAGGAACTACCCTCTAATTATAGTTCAAAAATAGAACGAAAAATTAAGGTGTAACAAGAAACTTATCAACAAAATTATTGCTAATAATGTAGAACATAAATCGTCCAAAAATATTTTGAATTGTTTTAAAGATTTGTATTCCAGTTTGTATTCTTCAGAGAGTATAGATATTGATGTAGCTAATATATTTTTAAAAGATTTACCGCAGCTTAGTGAAAAAGATGCTAACAGTTTAGAAGCGAATTTTACGTATAAGGAATTGTTTGAAGCTCTCTCACAAATGGAGAACAATAAATCACCAGGCCCAGATGGTCTAACAAAAGAATTCTATATTAAGTTCTTCAACATTATTGGACCGGCATTTTTGCTAGTAACAAAAACAATTTTCGAGAATAAAGAACTTTCGAACGACCAGTAACTTTCATATATTATACTTTTGTGCAAAGATAGAAACAATTCTGATAACATGACCTTTTATAGACCCATATCACTTTTAAACTACGACTATAAAATATTAACAAAGGCCATCGCAAATCGACTAGGCAACGTTTTAGATGGCATTATTCATAAAGATCAAACATGTTCAGTCAAAGGACGAGCCATTTTTGATAATTCCCACTTGATAAGAAATATCATAGATTATTGCGATCAAAAAGGTATTTCTTGCATCCTTCTAAATCTCGATCAGGAGAAAGCATTCGATAGAGTAGAATATGATTTCCTGCAAATGGTGTTAAAAGCTTTTGGTTTTAAGGAGAATTTTATATCATGGATAAAAATGTTATACACAAACATTTCGTCATCGGTAATCGTCAATAACTTTATTTCCGAACCTTTCGGCTTATCCCGCGGCGTTCGACAAGGCTGTAGTCTAAGCCCGATGCTCTACGTACTTGTTCTAGAAACATTTGCTAATCAAATTCGTTTAGATAGTAATATAAAAGGACTAAGCATTCCCGGAACAACCGAACAAGCTAAAATTTCATTATATGCGGACGATACAAATGGTATTGTCACCGATGACAATTCGGCTAAACTGTTTTTATTTAAATGTTACCTTTTTGGAAAAGCTTCTGGTTCAAAGTTAAATTTAAACAAATCAAAAGGCATGTTTTTAGGAAAATGGAAAAACCGCTCGGATCACCCTTTTGGTATTTCTTGGATTAAATCGTCCAAAATATTAGGCATACAGTTAGGTAATTTCTTAACAGAAGATGATATATGGTCAAACACATACTAAATTTGAAAAATGCTTTAACCAGTTTAAACAGAGGCGTTTATCTCTGAAAGCGAAATCATATATAATTAACCTTTTATCGTGTTCTAAGTTATGGCATGTAGGGTCAGCCATGCTTTTAAATGAGCACTATTTAAAGCTATTTAATAGAAGTATGTTTTCTTTTCTATGGGGATTCAAAGGCGACCCTTTGAAAAGAAAAAAAGTATATTTATCTCATGATAAAGGCGGTTTAAACATCATTAACATTCGAACGAAATTAGACTGTCTTTTATTAAAACACATACAGCATTTTATCAATAACCATGATGCGAAATGGACACACTTTGCCAAATATTGGATAGGGTTGCCTTTACGCAACTATAACAAATCCTTTGCAGCCTTAACAGTCCCTCACAGTGAATACATACCACCTTTTTATAAAAAATGTATAGAACTGGTCAGGCATTTCGAGTCAAACTTTCCCGATGCAAAACTAGGAAGCTTTACAGTCTAACAGTTGTATATACTTTTAACTAACTTGCAATTTACCATTCCTCGCGTTATCTCCAAGCGTCCGTTTATCAATTTTATTCCTGTGTGGAAAAGTTTTCGGAACAAGTTTGTCGATCCGTTTGCAAGGGATGTCTCTTGGAAAATTGCACACGAAATACTCCCTGTACAAATGTTACTATATACCAGAAAATCGTCTAAAATTTTAGGTTGTACACTTTGCACATCCGATATTGAGACAGCTTAACATTTATTTTGTGAATGTGACATAGTTAAATCATGCATTAAATTATTCTACAACTGGATTACTTTAATTGCAGAAACACGAGTTACTTTCAATGTAAACCACATCTTGTATAACGTGTTGGATTTCGAGATCGACACTGAACAACGAGATTTAGTACTTTATCTATTAAACGAACTCAAATAAGCTATCTGGACTTGTAGAAACTTGAAGAAATTTGAAAACAGAAGTATAAATTCGAATTACATCATCATGTTTATTGTTAACAGACTCAAACTTAGAACTAAGGTCGATTTCGAAAGACTACAATTTAACAAGTTTCTATCATACTGGAATTTGTGCGTTGAAGTGGAATATAAAATAAATTTAGTGTATAAATTCTGCCGGTGCATTTTATACATAGACACCGGCAACTTTAATTATCAAATTCCTTTTTGTCTACACAGTTGGATTGAAAAAAGGTTCAGTAATTCATTCGGTACAAAACATTTATTTTATCTGTATTCGCAACATAAACCTTACATTAGTTTTTCGCGGTCACAGCAATTACTTATTGTGTAGTTAATAAGAATTTTGACATTTTCAATGCAAGAGCTTTCAATTAGGTTCATTTGTCTTTGTGAACTGCTGTACCCAGGGTTCATAAAGTACATACATATGTTTAATTAACTACACATTTTATCTTCTATATTAGGTACATTTGTCTTTGTGAACTGCTGTACCCAGGGTTCATAAAGTACATGAATATGTTTTATATTTTATTTTGTTGAAGCCGTGGCCAATATATTCCAATAAACATAAACTGTAAACATTGCCTTGTATTGTGCTAAACCCATCTTTAATAATACTCACACATGTATTTCTTAGTTTCGATCATTATTGGAGATAAAAACAGTATTGAATTTGCCTTTTGACATATCGTTTAATGATGCCGCACATCAAATAAATATCGTGCGGATATCAGTCTATTAACACTTGCTTTCGATAATAAAAAAACGATTCAACTTTCAACAATTTAATTTGACTGAACGATGACCGGTTTTACTGGAACCATTTCAAAGAATAAATGGACAATAACCTTCCTGTTATATAAAGACATGAATGCGCTATGACCAATTCGCTTCCTGTTTTAAACATCCCTACTGACCAGCATCGTGGCTAATAACCATTATCGCTTTCTTTGAACTGCCAATGAAGTTGAAAGAACAAACGGAATCAGATTGAAAATAAAAGTATTAAATTAGATTTGTTTAAACCATTTTATTATATCACTCACAAAGTCATTATTTTTATTATTATTATATTATTATTTCGATGTGCTTTCGACATATTATCATATTTGTAGTCGTATTCAGTTGACAAGTGTCGCTAATACACTCATCGTCGAAACCCACGTTTGATTGATTACGTTATACTCCATTCATCACTGTGGAGAGTAACGGAACAAATCACACGGGGGTATCCGACGATGTAATAGATAGATAGATAGATAGATACTTTATTGACTTAAACTTTTACAGTTTCTCATCATTACATACATAATTTGTAATACATAATTATAATCACATGACAGGTTACACATACTTCTACACACTCACTTATAGTTCAATTTTCAATACTCCTTAATTAATCATAGATCATATAAATCACACATTTTAATCAATAATCCAAGGATATCAAAAAACAAAAGGAATTATATATAAAATAACAATTTATGTGAGGATGTACTTGAATATATTTTAAGAAATAATATTTGGAATAGAACATCTGACAGTAAACGCCTCTGACAAATATTTACTTAAATTAAAAAGTTCTTTCTTCTTTGAAGATTGTAGAAGTGTTATAAATTTAAACATATTTGGCCTTTGTATGTAATATTTTCTGATATATTTCTTTCTAATATCATTATAAGCTGTACAAATTAAAACAAAGTGAAATTCGTCTTCAATATCAGTTGAATTACATATTTGACAAACTCTTTCATTTCTTTCAATCCTCTGTCTTGCATAACGACCTGTCTCAATTCTTAAGCTATGTGAAGATAAACGTAATTTAGTAAAAACACTTCGTAATCTTTTTGTACATAAAATATTCAGATAGTTTTCATATCCA
This sequence comes from Cyrtodaria siliqua, assembly GCA_037043455.1. Lineage (NCBI taxonomy): Eukaryota > Metazoa > Mollusca > Bivalvia > Adapedonta > Hiatellidae > Cyrtodaria > Cyrtodaria siliqua. Next base: position 58,330 of record JAWPHD010004904.1, read on the forward strand.
AAATTATCTTTAACATGTCTATACAAACTTGATAATACTCTATTTTCTTGTAGATCAGTGTTCCATTTTTGAATAAAACAATCCACCAACCTCTGTTTAAAGCTAGATATAAAATGTTGATGGTTCACCCTTAAAGGATCATCCCATATATACATAAAGCCATACGTATTAAGCAGAGATTTTACATTGGATAACCAATTGTTTAAACCACTTTCACAATCAGATAATGAAGATTTATAAATAGATGATAAAATTATATTTTCTGTTTTAACTAATTTCAACCAATATCTAACTATTCTAGTATATCTTGTGATAAATAAAGGAAAACGCGCCAATTCACCGTAAACACCAGCATTACTCGTGGTCAGTTTTACTCCTAGAATGTGTTTACAAAACTTGAGATGAATTCTCTCTATCTCTTTCGATTTATGAAACCCCAGACTTCACAGCCGTAATTGAGTATTGATGAGACGAAAGCATCAAATAATTGAAGGGATGTTTTAGGTTTTAGTTCAGTTTTTCTTATGTTTGCAGTTAAAAGATTCATAGCTTTTAATGCTTTGCCGCACATAGCCTGTTGATTTAACGTATACGACACTGTGTAGTTAAATACAACTCCAAGATAATTAAAATCATCTGAAACCTCTAATAATGCTCCGTTAAAAGAAAAGTTTTCATCAACGGTTACTCTACCTCTTTTACGAAAAACTATAACCTTTGTTTTTTCAGTATTTACTTCCAGACCCCAAGTTTCACAATATTCATATAGACGATTTAAGCTCATTTGCAGATCTTGCGGAGTATTACCTATTAACACCATATCATCAGCAAAAAGCAGTAAAATTAAAGAAATGTCATCTAATGATAAACCACTCTCTATTCTATTTTGCAAATATAACTCTAAATCTTCAATAAACAGTGCAAACATGATCGGAGACATTATCTCCCCTTGCTTCAAACCGACTGAAATCTCGAAAAAATCCGAGAAAGAACCGCAGTATTTTATGCATGATTTGACAGTGTTATACATAGAATGAATTATTCTTAGCATTTTCCCGTTAATACCAAATTTATATAACTTTAACCACATTGCATTTCTATAGATAGAATCAAACGCTTTTTTAAGGTCTATAAAAGCACAATAAAGCCGTTTTTTATTGTTTAGAATTTTTTCGATTATACTATGAAGTGCGAAAATTGCATCTACCGTTGATCTGCCTTTCATAAAGCCAAATTGTGCGTCCGATACAGTATTATTAATCTCACACCATTTATTAATCCGGGTGTTCAAAATACTTGTAAAAAGTTTTCCCATACAACTTACTAGAGTTATTCCCCTGTAGTTACTAACCATGTCTTTATCACCTCGCTTGTGCAAGGGGATTATAAAACCTTCAGTCCATTCATCCGGAAAATATCCTGAATCAAATATTACGTTAAAAATGTCAGTTATATGTCCAGATAAAATATCGCAAGTTGAGATAAAGTATTCATTTAAAATATTATCTCCAGAAACTTTATTTTTGTTTAAGGCACGAATTGCAGATTCAACTTCGCTTACAGTAATCTGTTTATCGAGTTCTTCAAATATTGCATCGCCATCATTAAAATTATGATTATTATTAAACTCTTCAGCTTCTTCAGAAACCGACACTTTATATCCTTAAACATATTTATAAAGTATGAACTAAATTCATTCATGGAAATATCAGGATTGTTGCGTTTTCTTTTAATAAATAGTTTCCAAAACTCACGTGGTTTAGAATGGCGCATTTTTTCTAATTCTTTCATTTGTTTAAATTTGTACGATCGTTTCTTTTTCTGAATTAATTTCTTGTAAATCAATTTAGTATTAGCCAGTAACACCCTATTTTCGCCCGACTTGTTTCTGTTAAAGTTGAATAATGCCTCTTTGTAACGTGTTTTAGCAAGAACACATTCATCATCGAACCATTTATTAGTATCGCTGTTGTGTACTTGATAAAACGGCCTCAAGATCTTTCGTTTTTTAAAGAGCGGATCCGCAACATCACGTATTGTATTTGTAAATTGTATTATAAGGTTATTTATACTATTCATATCATCTTTGATTACATTATCAAGATAATTATTGAAAAGTGGCAATTTGCTTATTATACCGCTACGAAATATTTCTTTGTATGTATTGTCCCACTTCGTATTTTCAAGATTTATTATGTTACTTTTACAGTTATGGCTATTACCCTTAATAACAAAAGATAACGGTGCATGGTCACTGAATTCATTGAAGTCTCCTATTTGAAAATCACTCACCATCGAAAAATCACATTCTTTCAATAACAGATAATCTATCACGCTACACCCGTTTCTATTCACATACGTTGCAGAACCCACGCTGTAATCACACCCTAACCTACCATTGGCTATTCTACATGACGTAGCCTTACAAAGATCAAGTAGTTTGGTTCCCTGTGCATTTATTGCCGAGTCCTGTGATACTCTAATTAAAGGATTATCTGGTATATAGTCGCTATAATCGATATCATTAACAGTTCGATCAAAGATAATATAATCGTTTCTATTAGCTACCCTTGCATTGCAATCACCAACAATGAAAGTACTACCTAATGAATCAAAGTATGATATGTCCTCCTGTAATAATTGAAAAAGATCAGCATTAACAATGTTAACTGCTGGCGAGTCATCGCCCGACAAATATACACCACACAAGAAAATGTCGTCTGTGTTACCGAAAAAGTATTTATCTAGTTTAAGCCAGATTATCGTGTCATGATGATTTTTCACAATAGTGATACCTTTTTTGAGTGATTTTTTAAAATATAATACAATACCTCCGCTATTTCTTCTAGCCCTGCGGTGTCTAAATTTACGGTAAAAATTATAATAACAGTAACCAGGTAATTCAATATCGCTGTCCTTACTTGTCCATGTTTCTGATAAAAATATAATATCGTGTTTTGTCAAAATATCCACAAAGTTCGACTGTTCTTTTTTACGGTCCGTTAATCCATTACAATTCCAATACACAACACTTAGTCCATCCTCTGCGTGCTCCTAGTCCAATTTCACTGGTTTTCCATCAATATATAAAGTGTCATAGCTAATCCATGCTCTTCTGCCTTCCCTTTTAGCGTCCTTCATTTGTGGTGTCAATCTGCGACGCTTCGCGACGACTTCCGGCGGAAATTGTTCGTGCATATAAAAGTTGGTGCCTTCAAGCTTTATTCTTAGCCTGCGTACCATTTCCCTCTCAGGAAACAGGTTGAACTTCGCGACGATTTTTCGCGTCGAACCGGGAACCGGTGCACCGATCCTGTGTACCCTCTCGAGTTTTAGGTTATCCACCACTTCTCGTGCAATTTGAAGCTTTTCATGCAGAAATTGTCTAAATTTAGATTCGGTTTCCTCGGCTTTTTCGAATTGGGATTCTGGAATGTTTCCGAATATCAAATTATTTCGCATTGATTGCGACTGCAAATATATAATAGAGTCTTTCAGTTTCTGATTTTCGTGCTCCATTTGCGTCATTTTATCTTGCTCCATGCCTATAGCGTATTCGGCTGAATCGACCCTATCCTCTGTTTTATTTAGCCTTTCACTTGTTTTTTTATTCATGTCCTCGATGTGCACCCACATTTTTTTCATTTCTCTATCAAAATTATCTACTTTTTTTTCAAGTGATTCAAGTGTTAATAATCGTTTGTCCATATCACTGATTTTGGACGAGATTGTTGACAGACAAGCCATGATGTCGGCATTCGTCGGGTTTGCGCTTTGAAGCGGCGTACCAGGGGTGGTATCCGCATTGATCTTGTCTTCCATTGCAATGGAAGGATACGTGGTACGTATAGGCGACTGAGGACTATTAACACTGGAATTTGTTAGACCGGAAAAAGTGACGGGGGTAGAGCATACTGGTATAAAGTTAGTATTTAATTTTGAAGGAGTACCTTGATCAAACAACACTGCATTTGACTGACTTAAAGCGTCACTAACACTCACCCCTTCCGGCGATTGTCCATGTTTGGCGGTCTTATTCAAATTACCACTCAGATCGCTATCACTTTCACTATTTTTCTTTCTTTTTGAACGTTTGTTCTTGGCCATAAATCCAAATTTTTGATTCGGTTAGACAATAATCCACATCCACACACACGTTTAATCCAAATAAACAGATTTGTAGCCACTTTTATGGAAATTTTAATGAAAATTTTGCAGAGCGCAAAAATACTCGACTATCGTTCACACCTGTCACGTGATGTACCTAATACACTAAGTTTCTTTATTCTAGTCTTTATTATAAGATGGATTTAACACACAGTTAATAAGTACCTAAATGATTGTACATTATGATTTGGCAATGTTGATGGGGACTGCCTCGTCACGGCGTCAAATTATCACGCACATCATATACATATCATTTTATAAATATTTTTCATCAATTTTAATTTACAAGACTTCCCAGTTAACCAACTTATTTCAAAGTATAATTTCAAAAAGTACTCTTGTGTCCGGGAATTAGATTCGTGATTCGGTGACCCCCCGAAGCACGCAACGACGCCCCGCACGCAAACTTCAATGTGTCAATTCAGCATTGGTCTCCACACATAGTGGGACCATGGAATTGTTCATTTGGTTTCAATTACATCTCTGTTATATAAACACAATAGTTTACTAGCGACATCTTTTTAAAGATTTTGTAACGGAAGAGAGCTTTAATCCTTATTTGTAAAAAAACTGTTTTATATTATTTAAGGAACTGCCGGGAGGCGGAGTTTCATACACCCCACTTTCTTTCTCTTATTTGTATATATTTATTTAATAAAGATTTATGAAGAAGAAAAAAAGTCACACTGTTATTTATTGGCCGTTTATGACGGCAGAAAACACCGACAATATACCATTTATAACACTTCAGTATACCGACAGGGAAAGAAGCAAGTCATTTTCAATTCTTTAATTGGAAAACATGTGGGAAAACATGTGGTAAGAGTACAGTTGTGATCCTAGAACTGACCAATACATATAAACAATAAATGATTACGAATAAATATATATTGCAGTATACTTACATAAGTTGTCTGTATGAATTATCAAACTAGCATTATCATGTTCTTCCATGTGTTTAATTAGAGACTAGTGTTTTCTAACAAACATTTAGAAATAAATGCACATATATTTTCACTGTTTTGACTCAGGGTTAAGTATTATTTTTGCTATCTGCATATCTTCATGCTTGTTTAACTTAAGAGAATTTATAAGGGTGAAATTGTCTCTATCTTGTTTAAATTATATTTTAATATGCTTTATTCATTTATTTAAGCCACATATGGCCCATCAATATATTTACAATATTAACAATTCGATAATGACACGGATAGATGGCAAACATAAATTATATTCAATATATTATCCCAGCGTCTTGGGGGTCATGCGTTGAAACACAATCCGAATCATATGGGAGAGAGCTTTCTTTGTAAGCGACCTATTCACACGTCTATCTCCGAGTACACAAACGAATACAAATATTTACATATATAATCATATAACGAAATACACTAGAAAACATATATAAATCATACACATAGTATTCTTGTATTATGATTAGTTTAAACGTATGGCAATGTAGCAGGGAGGGTAATTCATCCTCAACCATGTTGCAGTTGTCAAAATCTGTCTTCGCGTTTAGTTTTAGGTCTTGTATAACTTCCTCTTTCAGTTCGTTGAGTATGCGAGCTAATTCTTAAACGTGTAGGTTCTTTAACTTTTGCTTTGGGAATATTAAAATTCAATATTTTTTCAAACCAAAATCTTGGCTTATATTAGAGAGAAAATGACGTTTACTCTCTGTAACATGTTTTAAACTGTTCATATGTGATACAGCAGATTTTATATTTTGTTGCTTAATATTAGATTGGCATGATTATCTAGTGTAAGATTATATTTGGTTGGACTGTCATCAATAATTTTATACCATGATTTATTCCCAGAGTCAAACACGTTTTTATAATATACAAATGTTTTATATAATAACCTGGAGGATGGTAGTTGGCTTAGTCTCTTATAATATTTTAGAGATTGTATTGTTCCCATCTACATGCAAAATTACTGGATTTTTTGTGTACTCCCAGCACAATTTTGCAAAACTTGTTTTGAAGTTTTTCAAAATGTAACAAATCCAATTTATCTATTTTTTACAATTGAAATCACTAATCCATATGTTGCTATCGGCTTAATCAATATATCAAATAGTTTAAGTTGTATGTGCGTAGGTATGTCGCACAAGTTAGTAAGTTTCTTACGCAGTGAGAATATCGCCTTAATTCTTTTCTCATATAAAGCTTCAGCAGAGTGTGTTAGATTTCCATTATAGAATATTTCAAATCCCAGATATTTATAACTCTCAACAATATTGAGTTTGTGACCATCAATATGGAAAATATTGTTAGATTTTCTTTTACCTTTACTAAACATCATTATATTGATACAGTCGGTGGTGTCGAGAACACAATGCATGACTAAGGTAAGTATTTTAAGTATTTTGCCCATGTGTGAGGAGCATTGTCTAAAAGAACTGCATAGGCTTAATGTGCACTAATTTTAGATTAAGCATGCCATTTTTGGTGAAATATGAAGGTATATTATTTGAAATAGAGCGACTGATAGATAAGTTAGTTGTACAAAAAAAATAATGCTTTTAAACATTAACGAACAAAATGCTCGTATACGTTTGAACATTCAGCTCATTTGGGCTTACAGTCAGAAAAAACAATCATCCTAGCATACACAGTCAAAATTTCAGCGCGCAAAATGCATTTTATAAAGAGTTTTTAAACGAGACAAAATGCAGCGAAATGCAGCAGTTGTAAAATATTTTGAAAGCGACTTGAAGCAGTTGATCAACATGTTTTCGCCATCAAATGAAATTGCAATTTTAAAGCTTATATTTATCCCAAATCGTTTATGAATGTATTTTCAGCTTATTTATTTATTTATACTCTTTATTTCTGTACACTAACATCCTCCGTCAACGTTTTCACTAATTGAGAACAATACCAGATCATTTAAATTTCTGCATATATCACTCTATGGTAATATTTCTTTCTGTTATAAATAGGTCACGGGTTATTTAGTAACTAGTTTAACAAGTAACGCGATCAACGCCATATGAACGATTGCACATTGTATTACATTATATTATAACACATGTATCGTAATTATTATCGTCAATGACAATATTTTGGTGCTTCCTGAACTTCGGCATTATCCAATTAAGCATACGCACGCACAGCCTAGACACTACCGAAGCTGCCAACTGCTTCTTTCCCTGTCGGTATACTGTTATGTAATAAATTGTATATTGTCGGTATTTGTTGCCGTCATAAACGGCCAATAAATAGCAGTGTGACTAAAGGTAAAAGTCACACACTTTCACTTTCAAACTTAAACACTAACGGGTGGTTTTTATTATATAGATTAAAGGAAAATCACTTTCAACCTGGTTTTAATTTTAAACCTAGCCACAAGTACTTATAGTTCTATGAGTTAATGAATTTATATTATGTATTTGCTTTTGTTTATATTGTATTTGAAATACTTATTGTCACTTTGCTCAGAGAGTACGAGCCTGTATAACATAAGTGTGTATATAAAGGGAGGTAATAAAATGCGCTTCGAGTTCAATCGTATGCGCACGTGGAAGAGGTTTGGGAGGGGATGGTGAGGGGGTGGGGGTCAAACGGAATAAATTGTGTTGGGATGGAGTGGATGTGGTAGTCAGACCAAATAAATAGCGTGACAGCTGCTGCTCGTTTGTTAGAAGTTAGCGCCGTGGTGTATTGGTTATCATTGCGGCTTAGTAACCCAGGGATCGCGCGTTCAATCCCAGCCAGGACCGAATTTTGGTTAATTATCGAAATATTTCAAAGTATTTCCTACCTTACCAGTCCTTCGAATGAGACTTTAAACCTAGGTCTGCTCGCTAAAATGCTTAGTGCAATACAGCGAGGATAAATAAACGCTTATACACACGCTCGTTTGTTATCGCGAAATGACTTCCTGAAATTAGAATACTGTAATGCTACCGAGGCACATCGTAGTTACGAGTAGGTAGGTACAGTTTTTGGCGAGCATACCTACAACTACGATGTGCCTCGGTAGAATTTACTCATATTTACTAAGGGACAGACCATTTTGATTTCGGTGGGGTGGGGTGGGGGGAATAATATGGAAAAATCCATATTAAACAACAGCTAGCTGTTTAAAGGACAGCATGTCCCACTATTCGAAGTCACAATTTTAAACAATGTCACTGACACCTCTGTCTCACCATTCAGTCTCTGAACTGACACCATGGTTGGTGAGACAGAAGTGTCAGTGACCTTGTTTAAAATTGTGACTTTGGATAGTGGGACATGCTATCCTTTAAACAGCTCTTGTTTAATATGGATATTTCCATATTTGGTGGATGGAACTCCGTGTGTTGGTTTTAATCTTTAGTTATGCTTGTCCTTGCCTGCTTTCTATGTGAGCCCCCGTTTGCTCTTCTAAATTATGAATTGATTGGATGTTTTGTTTGGTGGTGTAGGGAATTGTCTTGTACTTGTTGAGGATATTCACAATTCCATCACACAAATATCAGGACCTTTGTATTGTAATACTACCATGACCACTGCATACCACATCGATTACTAACATGTCCAACGTACATCCATGGCTAATTTTTACCACTTTTTCTACTACCATGACCACTGTATATCACAAGTATTAGTACCATGACCATTGTATATGACATTTAATACTGCCAGGACAACTAAGAGTAAATACCACATGTATAACGTCCATGTTATCAGTATTGTGGAGTTTTATATTAATAAAGTCCGTAATTGGACTATTGACTGTATAATCCAGGATTGCCTTCCTTACTATTAGTGGTAGATGAGAAAACTTATCCATGTTGGCAGATATTTGCGTGAGACCGTCCACAATAGAGTCCTCGAGACCTGTATCAGAGAGATATAGATTGATTGGATGTTGGTTTTCAACAACCGCAATATTACCTGGTATGAGTTCAATAGCAGTGTCCGATAAGTTATAGCCACTGGAGTAATTTTCCAGAACATGTCCTATACTGTAATAATTATGTTGCCTATTGTTTGGGGCGCTTGTTTCAGACAAAGTTTTTTTGGACTTTTCAGACAAAATTCATCTAGTACCTAAATTTGTATATCAGTGAAACAGAGATTTCTAGTGGTAAATAAAAATACCCTACTTTTCAAAATCGGTTGAGAAATAAAATTTCATGAGCGAAAGATGGTTTTAATGGGGCATTTTCAATGCAAAATTCTGCTGCATGAAAAATTTGAAAACTTTTTTTTTTAGAATTTGTATCCGAAAAGGTTATTAAATTGTTGGATATTGGTAAATAAGGGCACACTGAAAGCTTTATAGCAAAATATTTTCTTGATGCACATATTATTTAAATTGCTCGAGCTACTGCATAAAAATCTTCGGATGAAACAAGCGCCCCGAACAATAGTAGTAGAATGCTGACAAGGCGGTTTCTATGGTGCACGATCAGTCTCAAAAAAGCACATATCCAGGTGTATAGATCTGTAAAATTGTATAAATGCAGCTGTTAATATACAGATCTTGCTATACATTTTACAGATGCAGCTGTCTATAAAATACAGACAGTTTCATCTCTATTTTTTTTTTACAGCTGCATCTGTAAAAATACAGTTGCGTCTGTAAATTTAAATAACCCTTTTAAATTTACAGATGCAGCTCAAGTTTATTATTGCGGCTTTTAAGTTATCTTTGGAAAACCATGTTCTATTTTTGTTTATTTACAATTTATAAACTTCTATTAACTAGAATTGTCTCTAAAGGCATACAATATACCCCCGCCTCTAGGCTCTGGCCCCAATATACCCCCGCCTCTAGGCTCTGGCCCCAATATAACCCCGCCTCTAGGCTCTGGCCCCAATATACCCCCGCCTCTAGGCTCTGGCCCCAATATACCCCCGCCTCTAGGCTCTGGCCCCAATATTCCCCCGCCTCTAGGCTCTGGCCCCAATATACCCCCGCCTCTAGGCTCTGGCCCCAATATTCCCCCGCCTCTAGGCTCTGGCCCCAATATACCCCCACCTCTAGGCTCTGGCCCCAATATACCCCCGCCTCTAGGCTCTGGCCCCAATATACCCCCGCCTCTAGGCTCTGGCCCCAATATACCCCCGCATCTAGGCTCTGGCCCCAATATACCCCCGCCTCTAGGCTCTGGCCCCAATATACCCCCGCCTCTAGGCTCTGGCCCCAATATTCCCCCGCCTCTAGGCTCTGACCCCAATATACCCCCGCCTCCAGGCTCTGGCCCCAATATATCCCCGCCTCTAGGCTCTGGCCCCAATATACCCCCGCATCTAGGCTCTGGCCCCAATATACCCCCGCCTCTAGGCTCTGGCCCCAATATACCCCCGCCTCTAGGCTCTGGCCCCAATATTCCCCCGCCTCTAGGCTCTGACCCCAATATACCCCCGCCTCTAGGCTCTGGCCCCAATATACCCCCGCCTCTAGGCTCTGGCCCCAATATTCCCCCGCCTCTAGGCTCTGGCCCCAATATACCCCCGCCTCTAGGCTCTGGCCCCAATATACCCCCGCCTCTAGGCTCTGGCCCCAATATACCCCCGCCTCTAGGCTCTGGCCCCAATATTCCCCCGCCTCTAGGCTCTGACCCCAATATACCCCCGCCTCTAGGCTCTGGCCCCAATATACCCCCGCATCTAGGCTCTGGCCCCAATATACCCCCGCCTATAGGCTCTGGCCCCAATATACCCCCGCCTCTAGGCTCTGGCCCCAATATTCCCCCGCCTCTAGGCTCTGACCCCAATATACCCCCGCCTCTAGGCTCTGGCCCCAATATATCCCCGCCTCTAGGCTCTGGCCCCAATATACCCCCGCATCTAGGCTCTGGCCCCAATATACCCCCGCCTCTAGGCTCTGGCCCCAATATTCCCCCGCCTCTAGGCTCTGGCCCCAATATACCCCCGCCTCTAGGCTCTGGCCCCAATATACCCCCGCCTCTAGGCTCTGGCCCCAATATACCCCGCCTCTAGGCTCTGGCCCCAATATACTCGGGCCTCTAGGCTCTGGCCCCAATATACCCCCGCCTCTAGGCTCTGGCCCCAATATACCACCGCCTCTAGGCTCTGGCCCCAATATACCCCCGCCTCTAGGCTCTGGCCCCAATATACCCCCGCCTCTAGGCTCTGGCCCCAATATACCCCCGCCTCTAGGCTCTGGCCCCAATATACCCCCGCCTCTAGGCTCTGGCCCCAATATACCCCCGCCTCTAGGCTCTGGCCCCAATATACCCCCGCCTCTAGGCTCTGGCCCCAATATACCCCCGCCTCTAGGCTCTGGCCCCAATATACCCCCGCCTCTAGGCTCTGGCCCCAATATACCCCCGCCTCTAGGCTCTGGCCCCAATATACCCCCGCCTCTAGGCTCTGGCCCCAATATTCCCCCGCCTCTAGGCTCTGGCCCCAATATACCACCGCCTCTAGGCTCTGGCCCCAATATACCCCCGCCTCTAGGCTCTGGCCCCAATATACCCCCGCCTCTAGGCTCTGGCCCCAATATACCCCCGCCTCTAGGCTCTGGCCCCAATATACCCCCGCCTCTAGGCTCTGGCCCCAATATACCCCCGCCTCTAGGCTCTGGCCCCAATATACCCCCGCCTCTAGGCTCTGGCCCCAATATACCCCCGCCTCTAGGCTCTGGCCCCAATATACCCCCGCCTCTAGGCTCTGGCCCCAATATACCCCCGCCTCTAGGCTCTGGCCCCAATATACCCCCGCCTCTAGGCTCTGGCCCCAATATACCCCCGCCTCTAGGCTCTGGCCCCAATATACCCCCGCCTCTAGGCTCTGGCCCCAATATACCCCCGCCTCTAGGCTCTGACCCCAATATACCCCCGCCTCTAGGCTCTGGCCCTTTGACTCGTGACAATATACCCCCGCCTCTAGGCTCTGGCCCTTTGACTCGTGACAATATACCCCCGCCTCTAGGCTCTGGCCCTTTGACTCGTGCGCTTTACTGAACCAATTCAATTTTCCTTTATGATCACATTCACTTGAAACTGAATCATCAAATATATATATGTAAAAAAAAAATCATAGGCCAATGAATGGGTAGTAAAGGTTCCCACCGGCTAAAACTACAAAGGGTCATAACCCTTTTAATAAGAATTCCTTATATAATATACGTAAGAAAATCAAAGGGACATAATTCATGTAAAATGATCAAATCAAAAATATTTTTCTTCACTAGCATCGTCACATCATACTTAACCAGCATGCCAAATATTAAAACAGTCCATCAAATAATGATGATGACAATAAAAAATGCACTACATATAATGAAAACTGGACCGCATATAATGGTTTATCTACTACATACAATACTATCGCATATAATGATTAATCTACTGCATTTAAATACTTTGCTACCCCATATATAGAGGATATTTGTTTGTTTTGAGTGAATATAGGATTTATTTTCATCGAGAAGTGAGAAATTTTTTATTTTCACGAGTGTTTAGCACGAGTGAAAATATTTGAATTTTCTCACTTCGTGAAAATAAATCCTATATTCACGACAAACCAACAAATATTATATTTATTATGTACTCACAGACTGGGAATTTGCACGACGTCATTTTGAGTGAAAATATATTAAGAGGATCTTACATGAGTACTCATTCATTATTGAATTTATTAAACGAGTTGGCAAAATGATATAATGCGAGGCTCGTCGTATTATATCATTTTGCTAACGAGTTTAATAAATTCAATAATGAATGATAACTTCACATTACGTCTGAAAACGTACATTAACGTGACGTCCATGACGTCATTAACGTTATGTTATACCACTAGTGGAATATCGAAAATATTTAATGGTGCTATTACACTCCCACACCACATGTTATGTGATAAATAGAGAATAATTAACAGCATAAATTTGATACTGAATTTATGTCACGAGGGAAAAAGTGCTAATTTGGTTAAAAAAACGAGTTCGAAGAAAGAGTTTTTTTAACCAAATTACGAGTTCGAATTCGAAAAACGAGTTTTTTTAACCAAATAACCACTTTTTTCCTAGAGTGACATTAATTCAGTATCAAATTTATGCTGTTAATTATACTGTTTATTATATAACTTTACGTAAAAGAAGAAATTAAAAAATATTTTAACTTTAAACCAGTGTGTTTTTTAACAGATATGTTAAAAAAGTAGTTCCGGCAAAGTAACTAGTGACGATATAAAAAAGTTATATCGTCACTAGATATAACTTTTTTTGTGTGATACTAAAATTACGTCATTCATAGTTCAATGTAAATTTATGACAGTTATGCAATAAAAGGTTTTATTTTAATCATAAAATCCACTATTTCACTGGAAAGTATATAATACAAATATTTATTTACCACATATAATTAAAAATGCACTGCATATCATGTAAGGTCTACCATGTATAAAGGGAAGTGCACTGTATACTGGCTTCCTATGATATCAAGGGTGGTTCTATGGTATCACGGTCTATAAAACAGTATGCACATTACGTGGTCAGAGTATTAAATTTCATACCCGATCCAACCCCTTCTCCAAGAAGCGAAAACGGGGTTGGCTGGGATATGAAATAAAACATTAAGTTTGGCTTAAAAAAATGATTATTGTAAAATTTAACATTTAATAGGTAATTTAAACAGGTTAGGCTAGAGTTTTTTTTATTTGTTGGTTTACGGGAGAGCTTGCCCTATTTTTGCCAAAATCAAAAATCCCGATTTTATTTTTATTCGAGTGTAATTATAGTCTTCATGAAGAATTTGTTCAGGGAAGTTTCGTACCTATATCGTTTCGTACCATTAAAGCAAATCAGAAGATAAGTAAACCTAACGGTTCTAAACTTTATACTTCGCTCGCACAGTTTTTATATAATTATTCACTTTGAAAAAATGACTGTTTGAATTCACTGACCATTTGACCTGTGACAGACCACTAAATCCCTATTCCTGACAAGGCTGAAACATTTACTAAAATTGTTTTGTCATTTGTAACCCCTGCCCCCCACCAACCCGGGATGTAGCAGGTGTAAAGAACAGGGCTTTGAACTTTTGACTGTCCCGGTAGTGCTGTGGATAGCGGGGATTTTGCATCCAAAAACTAGCATGAAAAATATTTTTAAACATATTGTATTGTCGAAATATCTGTTATGGCTAAATAGTTACATATTAGCTTTTACAAAGAATTATAAATAAACTACAAATAAATATATATTTGCTGATATAGGTTTTGTTCGTTGTTGTGAAATATAATTACGATTGGAGAGAAAAGGAGTAAGAAGAGGAAAGGAGTAAGCTGTATGAAAGTTATGAAGGAAGAAGATGAGGTAGTGCACAAGTTGCCAAGTTACTAACAAATACAGGATACACAATATGTGCAAACCTTGATACCATCAGGATCCTTCAATAAATTTATTGAAGGATCCTGTACCATAGAACTTTTAAAATAATTTTATACTGTTTATACTGTAGTCGAAGCCGGTGTAAACCAACAGATTTCTTAGGCCCTTTTAGAAATGGTTGTTTTCCCAGTCTGATTATGATTTTTTTCTTTTCATAGTAAAAGACTTCCGGTTCCTTTTTAGTTTTTCGGTCTGAATTTATTAGGATGATTTGCCCAATATTTATTTAGCCTACTTTTAAAGGAATTGATGGTGGGTGCCTCAATCACTGTGTCCGAGAGTTTGTTCCAAGATTCTACGACTCTGTAAGCAAATGAATTTTTCCTAATATGAATTCTTGCTTATTTTTTAAATAGTCCCTGGAATTTCCCCTTGTTCCAAGATCAGGGGCCTGAGTGAACAGTTTTTTTTTGTCAACTGTATCAATATTATTTAAGATTTTATAAACCTGAATCACGTCAGCCCGCTCTCTTCTATACTCGAGGGTTGGTAGCCCTAGCATAGTGCGTCTTGCATGGTACGGAAAGTTACTGAGGTTTTCCACCATCCTAGTTGCTCTTTTTTGGACATTTTCTATAGCAATTATATCCTTTTTTAGGTAAGGGGACCAAACCACCGCAGCGTATTTAAGGTGTGGTCTAACAAGGGACTTATATAAACACAGAAACATTTCTCTATCCATGTATGTGAAAGTTTTATATATTTGGCCAAGGTTTCTATTGGCCTTAGATACTTTACCACTTATATGATAGGAGAACTTCAATTTTGAGTCAAATGTTACTCCTAGGTCTTTTTCATGTATTACCTTGGTTATTTCTTCTATTTTATTCGAATTATCCTTGATATAGAATACATTGGATTCATCATCATTATTACCAATATGTAGGTGTTTGCACTTTTTAGCATTAAATATCATTGGCCATTTTTTTAGCCCATTCACATGCAGTGAAAATACTGTCTTGTGGGTCTATCTCACGCTGTGGGCTATTTAGGCATGTGTGCAGTTTTGTATCGTCAGCAAAAAGTTTGGCGGTGCAGGACATGGCGTCTGGGAGGTCATTGATATAAATAAGAAATAAAACAGGCCCAAGAACACTGCCCTGGGGAACCCCGCTTGTGATATCCATGAGTTCTGAGACCTGCCCATTGACCACCACCCTCTGTTTATTTAGTACTTCGGCTTTTTCGTTGTCATTCCTCTTTATACCGCCATTGATATTTTCTAAGTTACTAACAGAAATTTTTGTTTTGGTGTTTGATCGGACGTATTTCCAGAATAGTTTGTTATCAGTTTTTATTTGTGTTGCCAAATCCTTTTCATAGTCATATTTACATCTTCTCAATTCATAGACAACATTATTCCTTGCTAATTTATATTCGTTGTAGTTTCTTTCATTTTTACAGTGTTTATATTTTGTCCATTTTCTGTGCTTTATTCTGATGATTTTGATTGCATTTTTATCTATAATAGGGTTATTTCTGGTTTACCTTGGATTGACTCTGCTCACTGGTAGGGATTTTTTCTAATAAATTAATAATGGTTTCAGCAAAGCTAATCCAAGCCTCAGTTATTGTTTTTTCCCCTATCACATCGTTCCAATCGACATCATCCAAAACACTATTCAGTTGAGTATAATCACCTTTATGGAAGTTTAATGTTGGTGTATTGTTGACTTCAAGGTCGAAATAACAATTGAATTTAAAGTTTAGCGTTATGTGATCACTTTTCCCAAGACTTGGGTCATAGTTGATTGATTCAATCATATTTTCCTCATTTGTAAATATGAGGTCAATTAAAGAGGGTTCATCGCCAGCTCTATATCTGGTTGCTTCAACAACATGTTGAAACAGAAAGTTATCTCTGAT
The DNA here is from genome assembly GCA_037043455.1 of Cyrtodaria siliqua. Classification (NCBI taxonomy): domain Eukaryota; kingdom Metazoa; phylum Mollusca; class Bivalvia; order Adapedonta; family Hiatellidae; genus Cyrtodaria; species Cyrtodaria siliqua. Next base: position 74,722 of record JAWPHD010004904.1, read on the forward strand.
ACTTTCAAAGAAGACATTTGCAGGGTGCTCATACCCACAGGTGGTTCTCATAATATCCCACTTGATTTCTTTAAAGTTAAAGTCTCCCATAATTAACACATGGGAATATACATTTGATAACATTTTGCCAAAAATGCAGTTTGAGCTCAGTGAGGGTACCCTTCTTTTCAAATCTAAATCTGACATTTTTACGTAAAAATTATTACATGTTATATCATAACAATTTAGTAGAAGGGTCACAGAAAGCATTTGAGTTTCCTTTTTCTTTTAATATTCTTTACAGTTTATTTTTTTCGTTAAAACATTTAAGTACCATGGTACCATAGAACACCATGCTATATATTAATCGGCAACATGGCGTTCCATAGGCGGTTATATAAGTCCTGTTCGTAGCGGCTATCTCCTTTCCGCGGAAAGAACTCCTTTCCTTTCCTTTCCGCGCTTTAGTTTTGGGTAGATTTGTCTATTTTGTGCCACCCACAAACGCGACACCGCTAAACATGGCTTCGTCTTTGAACTTACCCCAACTTGGAATTAGTGCTGCCATAACAACCATATTCCACCCCACAAGCTATTCTAAAGTGTTAATACAGGTTAAGATTAAAATTTCACCATATGATGTAAATCTGTCGAATTTGTCCGTTTGATATGTGTGAAATATCCATTATACTATATGACTTTCACTTTGATTTTTACCTGTTTTAAAAATGATAAGTTGCCTTATTAAAACAGGTAAAATCAAAGTGAAAGTCATGTCGTATCCATATATTATGGCACCCCTTGCCTGAAACTTATATCCAAGTTCCATTTAAGGAGGAACTTTTTTTCTTAATCTTATGAGAAGTCGTTTCTGGCTCAGAAGTCACTCCCCCCATTTTTTTTTCTTGCTAGATTTCAAAACGGACCCTCTGTTCATTTATAGCTATAGGGTGGGGATCTCAATGGTTTCCAAGTTACGACCCATGGAACTGCTGATGGTTATATCCATCTGTTCATGCCCAGTAAGTGTATAGGGGATCTCAATGGTTTTCAAGTTGTGACCCATGGGTTATTTCCCCAGGGGTGGGGACGGACCTTAGGGCTGGCTGACTGGATGATTGTATCCGTCTGTTCATCATCATGTCCAGTAAGTGTATGTATCGTTATAGGATGGGATCTCAATGGTTTCCAAGTAAGACCTAAGGGGCTATGTCCCCAGGAGTGGAGATGGGGCCCCGTGCAAGTGGTGTTTGCATCGAGTCACGAAAATTCCCCTCGTCATGACAAGTACTCATTGTTGCAGGACGAGTAGAAATTCAGATCAATTCTTTACAATTTAATTTATCAATTTGACCATTCAAATATTACTTAGGACGAGTAACTCAGAAATAAATTGCCCTGCCCTGTGCATGGTTGTATCCATCTCATGGTCTGTTCATGTCCATAACTACATATGGTTATATGGTGGGGATCAAGAAAAATATTTGTTGACCCTGCCAACACCATCAAGTGTAAACCCCAGGGCATGACCTAGGTGTCCCATTCAAAATCCCATAATTTGATATGTTTTATAACTGGATTCAAAGATTATAAACTCAAAATTATACCATTAAGGAGTTATTACACTTTTATGTAAAGCCCCCTCCAACCCCCAAATGCTGCCCCCAGGGGTTGAGTATGAAATCCATAGCTTTATCTATGTAGGAGGAGATACATTCCATCACACACAGATGGAATTGATGACATGATCCCCGCTTTTTGAAGAAAGAGCACGGGGATAATTATTGTTTTACATCGACCATCTATATCATTCTTTACAAAAGGTGTCCAACTCACGGTCACTTTACCCTAGGCCAGGACCCGTCTATATTATTTATATAGTATCTGAGTCCCTGCCTAGGCTAAGTGGAGATTTAAACTGGAAGAGCTAGCATTCTACTTGTCACCATTCAAAATTGAACTTTAAACTTTCTTACTCTTATTTCTATATCAAGGATCTGGTATAGCCCTGAATGTGCATTCAGCAAGAAATATTAACAAACAAACCCAAAACTTATCACATTTTTAACATAATTTATCATACATGTGATATTTTCAGGGCTATTTTTAGCGTGCGAGTGGTATTATTTACCCAAATTCCATAAACGAATACCTAAAAATACACTTTTAAACTTTTAAACAAGTTTCTTCATTGATTTCAGGGGAGATAACAAGAATGAGTAAAAACACTATTTTATTTTCATGCTTTTTTTCATTTTCTTTTCATGCTTTTTTTTATTTTATTTTTTATTATTAATTTATTAATTATTAATTTTAATAATTATAAACATTGATAACCAAGGATAAACATGTAAGATCATCAAACACTATAAATATTTGAGCTTTATATCATGGTCTTGAGTCTCTCAAACAAGATCTCTTGAACACAGCCCTTACTTTAACACACTGAACTTTCACTAACTGTCCTGAACTTAGTTGCATACACCCTTACATAGAACAAAAGCAACCAACATCAATCAAGGAACTCCTTTTTTGAAATCGAGCATAAAAATATCGAACAAAGTCAACGTACGTCAATCACGGAACTCCTTTTGAAATAAAATCTTTATAAAATTCATTAATTAAATCAAACATACATACCAGATAAGGCAAATTTACGCAGACAAAGTTTCACTATCCGATAATTACTGCATCACGTTTAACAAATATTAATTTTCCACTTCTAAATAAGTGATACCGGCAATTTGTTTCAAGTTGTATCGAACCTGTTTAATTACAGACATCATTAAAGACTTCATAAGTGTGCTGCTAATCCTTTGATAAGATCAATTAAGCCAATAATTAAACTGTTTGCAAATAACACTTTCCGGGCCCAGGCTATCGATCCAGTTCAAATCCAGCAGGTACACAACGCGTAACGGTCTTGCGAGTCGCAAGACAATAACATCAAGTTGGCTTTTACGCAAACGTAAAATTTGATTTTAGCAATTTTACAGGAGTTTTCACACAGTTCCGTGGGGCCGGGAGTAGGGTTAGAATTCCGTGAGATTTCATCTCAGGCCGTGAGGTATCACATGTATGATTTATCTTCCATACATTTTTCATAGCTATTATCACTTGTGCCTGTTAAAAATTATTGTAAATTTATATTTCATTTAGCTTGGCCACGAGCCACTTAAACCAGAGCCATACAAAATTTGGTTTGGATTCGGATCAAAGGAAGGATTATGCTACCCAAATGTTTTTAAATACAGTAAGTATCGTCAGTTATTACATTTCTGTTGGTGAAAGATTGGGATTTCTCAGTGAAAGAATATTCATAATAGCTAAATATTAATAAGTAACTAACTGCGACATTGAGTTATGATGTCATTAACGTGTTGGTGATGTCGACGTCATCCGCTGATAACGCTAAATAAAGCGCATAATTCTGGTTGAAATCATACATAATCTGATTAAAAATGTAATAAATAGATTATTTAACTGTTGTGATCGATTATATGGAAATCCTTCACTCAATGGTAGGCTTGTGTTGTTTTTTCACTCACTCACTTACGCTCGTTCTTGAAAAGAACCACACGTCTACCATCTCATGAAGGATTTCCCTATAATCGATCACAGAAGTTAAATAATCTCTATCTAATTATTTATTTTATAATTAAACGGGGTTTAACCCATATTGGTTGTAGAACATATGAATTCCTTAACTACACCTCATAATTTTCAACATTAAATACAAAATTTATTCACTATGTTCATGATGTTCAATTTTTCAAGCATATAATTATTATGGATTTGAAAATCCCAAAATCAGTTTATGTAGAGATCGTGACAACACCTTTTCTGTGTCAGTTGATACTATAGGCAAACGTGTAATTAAACATGTATTTTAATATATATTTAAAGAAATTAATCAGCTCAATAATTGCAAAATTACACTACAAAATCGTTTATCAAAACGCTGTTCAGGTCATATAATAATGTACATGTGCTGATTAAAAGTATACGTTTATTCCCTGGTTCTTAAAATACCAGTTTTTGAATATGCGTAAAATGAATAATGAGTTGGTAAGTCTTAATTAGATGATCCAGTTTTGGGGTTTGGTCTGGCTGGTTAAAGCTGTTAATAGTGTATTTTGATTATAAATATTCATTGTCATCCGTAGTTTTAGAAATGTCAGATTTACATCAGTTGTAAAATATGCCTGTTGAGTGTAGGATAGCGACTTTGGTATGTAGCGCTGATTGTAATTAATTTTGAATTTGAATTTCCTTTAATTCCAGCTCAGTACATTTATAGAACTGATGGTTTCCTTGGAATGTACACGGGACTTCTGCCCCGATTGATTGGAGCACCCATTGGCAACTTTGTACAGGCCTGGGCCTTAGAGGTTTGTCATTAAAGTTGTCAATATTGTCTTCTTGCAAGTTTTATACACACACATTTAACTCTATTTCAAAGAAAAAAATATAAAGAAAGAGAAAAAAAAGAATATGAGAAACTTTTATCGGTATCCGGTGAAGATCATGAATTACAACACGAGGTATATCTGTTTCTATTATAACCGCTGTGCCGAGGTTCTGATTAAAGCAGTTTCCATATACAGAGGGTCGCAATTTAACTGTCTGAACTAGATACTCACGATTAATTCTTTTTCTAGCATAGGGTAACTTGCCCCTGAGTCGAACAGATTATTGGTTCTCGGCACCTCTGTCTATATATGTTCACGCTCCTGATTGCTGAAATCATCTGGTTTCTTTCTCAGTGTTAATGTATCATTCGATTTCAACTGTTTAGCGGTACCAGTTATTTTGCGGGGATTACGTCATACTTTTCGCACTCACCCAAATTCGCCCATGAGTCGGACAGTTTTTGCAACATCAGTAGTGGGTCATAAAAATTGCTTTGGTACTGCCGTAAGCTCAAATAAAGAAATTGTCCTTATTTTTCTTCATGTATGTATATACATTTCCTTACAAAAAATACATATTTTAGATGTCTTCTTGAGTAAAATGTTCGAGTATTGGCTCCTGACTTCAGTGTTTGTCTTTAGCTCAGAAAAATTTAGACATGCCCCAAAGTCGAACATGTAATTGCCCTTGAGTCGGACTATAAAGGTAGCTGGAGAAGTCAATAGATTGGGGGTAATTCTTGTTGTTTTGAATGAAAGAAATCATTGGATTGCCTCCCTTTCATAGTAACATTTATTGACCGTTTCCAGTTGAGAAAGATATTCAACCATCAATAACTGTGCGAGTCAGGGGCAAGTTTGACTTGAGGACTAGTTACCCTACCATTTGCAGGGCACGAAATTTCCACTCGTCCGCTCGTATTGACGAGTGAAATTCGAATCCGGACAAGTGCAACCTATGAATCGGTTGTCCGAGAGGATGAGTAACCTTTCAGTAGAAAAAAACAAATAAAAAAGTAAAAACAGAAAATAGAAAAAGATACAAAATCACAAAGGAAAGCTCTTAAAAACTGCAGTAACACATTGACCTCTGTACAGTGTATTATAAGCTGGCCAGCCATGCAGCCGTGCAGCCGTCTTTTGTGTGGCTGGTTTTTGATAATCGTGGCCAATATTTGGTAGAGTGGGTGGTTATAATAATTTGTGTATCTGTTTGAAAAGTAAACAAACAAAATAAACTTTAGAGTAATAAGCCTAAATATACCAAACACAAATGTTGAACTCTGCAAAATGCAGGTCAAGTTTGTCATTGGATCGTAGTTATAAAGAGTTAATGCCCTTGATTAATAGAAAATATAAAAAGTTGTTTCTCCACTCAATAACTTAAGAATGCTTTAGGAATTAAGAAACTTTTAGGAAGATCATATAGATACAAAGTCAAAGTCAATACATTCAATGTGCATTTTCAGAAACTGAGAAAAGGGCCTCTGGTCACTGGGGAAACAGTTAACTAAAGGGCCACTGGTCATTGCTTTTTCAGAAAGTAAGTCGGGGGCAATGCAAAATTCAGTAAATGAAATAAAAACAATGTTCATATATATACACTCATTACAGAAACTTTGATAAGGGCCTTTACGATGTAAATACAATTTAAAAAAAATTCCTTGCGATTTCAGAAACTAAGACAAGGGGAGGATGACCAAGAAGCTGGTGAAGATGATGAACTTGTGGATTGGCTTAAAACGTTTTGCAAACAGGTGAGATTGTAGGGATAAAGGGGCCATCTCATGTCTTTGAAGATCAACTTTTTGCAAAAAAAACAACAGCCGTCAATGTTTGAAAAAATCTAAAAGAGGCGGAACTATTGTCCACGCATCAGATGTGTCTCAATCGAAAATGACTGTGATGAAAATACACAACCGGTAGTTGTCTTTCTTGCACTTTTTTTTTATCAATATCAATTTCCTAAGGATCGTTATTCATAATGTAATTATAAGAATCTATTAAAATTTTACATGCTTTATGGTAAATATGCCATTCACTACCTGCATTTAAAACTGTATGATCACCGAAAAAAAGCAAATCAATTCTTAATAATTATTTTCAAAAATGATTGCAGAAAGTCATATTAGATTCTTTTATGCTGTTTTTTTCTTTACTGGGCCAGGACGAGACTGTCTTATGCGATGGCTCATTGTCCATCATTAGAGTTCCCATAACAGTGATGAAGATTATAAGAATCTTTCATGGGTGTCTGGTGAAGATAGGGAATTCCAACCCGAGGTATAAGTGTTTTTATCTGACCGAGGCTCTGCCGAGGTTCCGATTAAAACACTTATACCGAGGGTTGGAATTCCCTATCTTAATCGAATACCCATGATACCGGCTAGATTCTTTTTCTTGCATATCAGAGACATGTTGTGTGTTGACGTCGCCAGCTGCTAACGTTTTGCATGTTTTCCTGAATACCGGATGTTGGTGCGCGCGTGACTTTTATCTTTACCCATAAAGATAAGACTCCATCCCCCATGTAAAATGTGGTATGCAAGAATTACTTGAGGTTCCTATTACATTCTTCTTGTAGGTGGTCTTAGGTCCAGAATGCAAAGGACTAGTGCAGGGGCGGATACAGGGTTTGAGATTAGTGCAGAACTTCAGATAAGCTTTCATGTCAAAGGGTATTTTACCCCCAAAATAAACTTGCAATGCTGATTTTGACTTTCTTAAAAGAGTAAATGCTTTTTACTCAAACTTTTTATACTAAAATTGTAAATGTTCAATGCTGATTTCCTAAATTTTAATGCTGAAATGCTTATTTGGAGCTCTGTAAATAGTGCGCAACTTTTAAAAAACCCAACCCAAAACATGCATACAAACAGGTTCGGCGCAGCTTTTAAAAAAAAATTGACCACCAAGAAAAAGGAAAAACACTTTTAACGTATGAATTTTCATAACTTTTCAGCTTTTAGCATGTTTAAAGGGGGCGCGTGTCTTGCGATAAATAAATGATTCATCTTTTACAATATAATTTGTATTTTATTTTATGTCTTTCAAGACGTCTCAAGAAACCATAGCCAGATGTCTAGGTATCATAGCAAGTCAACCCTTCCATGGTAAGTAATCACCTTAACAAATCTTGGATGGACTTTAACTATAGGGTATGTGATGTTATTCCATTTCTACACTATTCAATCACCTCAACAAATCAAGTTTATCTTAGATACATAGAGGTTATTTAACTGCTGAAGGATTTACTAAATAATCCAATGCAGGAGTTAAATAATCTGTTTATTACAATTTTAATATCTTATTTATAACATTTTTAACTTGATATTGTATAAGTTTTATCATTTAGATTGTAGTTCGAACCAAATTATGCCACAGGTGTTAAAGTATGAATACAGAGGCGAAGTATTCATACGCGATAATAGTAAATCACCTGGCACTACAATATAAAAGCTTTTAAGGCAACAAACTTTATATATAAACATATATATGTTTACTGTATGTTTTCATAAATATCTTTTAAAACAACAACATTTATTCAGTACATGGGTAACGTTAGATTAAGATTTACATGATAATGTGTAAAAAATCGTTCAGCGTGTTTTCAGCATTCAGTTCAGACAAAAACAATGAATTTAGACACGGACAGTGTTGTGTAAAGCTATGGAATATCGAATGACAATGCTTCAGTGAATCAAGATGGAACTATAATATTGGATATTGACGAGAAGTGCAAAATTCAACTGTTAATGTTGAATTCGGTCACGAGTCACTGTCAGGGTCAAAAACTCGGGCTTGCGCAGTCATAAAAAAATAAGAAAGAAGGGCACAGTTATTTTAGTTTCACCGAGTTAGTTATTAATATTTAGTGATATCTAATATTACTTTACTGAGAAATCCCGATCTTTCATCGATAAAAATGTAATTAATGTAATTAAATTGAGTATGTGACATTATTCGATTCCAACTATTCAATCGCCTTAATAAGTCCCTATATCAGAGATTCATGAGCTTTAACTGTAGAGTACATGTATGTGATGTTATTCCATTTCTTCATTATTCAATCACCTTAACAATTTATGTATATCATAGATTTATGCCCTTGAACTGTTGAGTATTTGGCATTATTCTGTCCTACTATTTCTAGCGTCTCAGTGGCCGAATGGTTAACCTTCGCCTCGGACCGCTGCGGGTTCGAATCCCACTGGGATCTTGACTTGTAAGTGAGGAAGTGTCGATTCTTATGGATGGCGGGAGGTGTACAGTACTGGTTCTATCCAGGAAAAGTGGGTGGTCTGCCTCCACCACAAAAAAAAAGACCGTCATATATAACCTTACTTGTGTTGAAAATGATGAAAACACCATACAAATTTACTATTTCTTCATTTTTGATGCACTGTTAGTGTAGTTTCAATGAAATCAACCCAGACATTGCAGAGAAATTCGTACCAGCTTCTTTCTTTATCCATGTAAAATAATTGTTAAAAGTTGGTTTAAAAGAAATGAGAGAAAAACAATACTCTTTCTGCATTTCAGTTATTATGGTTAGACAAATGGCCCAGTTTGTTGGTGGAGAAAAACAATATGAGTAAGTCTTGAAGCATTTGTTATGTACTTCTTGTTTTTAATTTTCCAGTTAAGTGGTACAGCGAAAAGAAAGCAGTTTTAGCTTGGCCAGTAAAGCTTATACCACGGTCTGTTTTCGATTGTCAGTCTGTTGCCATTAACATTTTGATGTCAACACTCTAGCACAAAATTGGTCAAAGTCTTAATAGTGATGAAAGTGTCATACATATAGCCTTTAAATGCAGAACATATATACTACAGGGCTCTGGAAATATGGTTGCCCAATGCCCCGGGCAAGTGGATTTTGGGTGCGGGCAGGTGACCTTCGTAAATCTGTTTGTCCGTCACTTGCCCGATGGACGTTTCAGCATTAGATAAAAATCAAGAGAAAATTTCCTTTTACTTTAAAGTCTGTCGATAATTGCCTAGGAATTTAACCACCCGTAGCTTTCGCCGCCAGCAATTACTGAGAGGTATCATAAAACTGTCCTGTGTTGTTCGTGATTGTTTAATCCCTCCCACTTCACAGTGGGAAGCAAATCCCATAAAACTTCATGGATGGACTTCCTGTGATGAGAGGACAGGGCTTCCACTAAGGTTCAAATTTAGGAAGTTCGAACTTCCTGTGTATAAATTTTGGAAGTTCATGGGGAAAATTTAGGAAGTTCCAGTGTTTTGGGCATGGCATTCATAGTCTTTGAGACAGTGATTCCACGTGGTAGTGAGGGAAACAACACATCTAAATAGTTAAAAAGAAAAGGATAATTATAATCATCTATATGTTTATAAAAGAAAATATTTGATGACCTCATTATATAAACGGTTTCAAACTAAAAATACTTAATTTCCCTTTGCGTGCCATACCCCACCCACAAGTTTTATACAGTAAATTACATTTTGCAAACAGTTTTCAATTTATCAGTCCAGGAAAGCTTTTAAATTGGCATACATTAATGAAAGGTATGTAAAACTGTCAAGTGTAGGAATAAATGTAACAGATTCTTTAATTTATTATCAAAGCAATCGATTGTTTTTGCCAGTGATAATTTCACTTCCGTTGAAATTATCACTGGCAAAAACAATCGATTGCTTTGATAATAAATTAAAGAATCTGTTACATTTATTCCTCCACTTGACAGTTTTACATACCTTTCATTAATGTATGCAATTTAAAGCTTTCATGGACTGATAAATAGAAAACTGTTTGCAAAATGTAATCTTACTGTATTCAACTTGTGGTTAATAAATATAAATTAAGCAATTTGGCGTTCGTTTTGTGAAATGCGCGGCTAGGCCAATCATCTAATTAACACGCTCTCCTCTCACCAGTCATGCGTGTGACCCTTGATAAAAACTGGACAAAACCGGATTTACCTGTCAATTACAGGCTCCACTGAGTTTTAATTGCTTTACAGCTTGTTACGTCGGCAGTCTCAAATGAAATTAGATTAGATGGGCGGGGCTATAATCGGTAATTTACAGATTATGGGACGTCCGTAGTAAACAATCGCGGCGTACTTTGAAGTTTTTGGAAGTACACAGTACGCCTTTGATGTAAATTTTCGCCGTACAACTACTTTTTTTGGACGAAATTTACGGCTGTACGCCCATTAACGGAAGCCCTGAGAGGATGACCCCTATTGATTTTGAGGTCAGTAGGTCAAAGGTCACCGTGACCTGATAATGAAAAACCTTGTCTGCTCCATAACTCCTCTCCCCCTGAAGCAAATCTCATGAAACTTCAAAACTTGTGATAAATGGTGAACTTCCTGTGAGAGAGGATGACCCATTGATTTTGAGGTCAGTAGGTCAAATGTCAAGGGCCCCGGCATCCGATAATGAAAATCCTTGTCCACTCCTCTTACCTTGAAGCAAATCTCATGAAATTTCATAGATGAACTGCCTGTGGTGAGAGGACGACCCCTATTGATTTTGAGGTCAGTAGGTCAAACGGCAAGGTCAGCGGAACCCGATAATGATAAACCTTGTCCGCACCATAACTCCTCTCCACCTGAAGCAAATCTCATGAAACGTCATAGGTGAACTGCCTGTGGTGAGAGGTTGGCCCCTATTGATTTTGAGGTCAGTAGGTCAAAGGTCAAGGTTACCGGGACCCGATAATGATAAACCTTGTCCGCACCATAACTCCTCTTTCCCTGGAGCAAATCTCATGAAACGTCATAGGTGAACTGCCTGTGGTGAGAGGATGGCCCCTATTGATTGTGAGGTCAGTAGGTCAAAGGTCAAGGTTACCGGGACCCGATAATGATAAACCTTGTCCGCACCATAACTCCTCCCCCTTGGAGCAAATCTCATGAAACTTAATAGGTGGACTGCCTATGATGAAAAGATGGCCACTATTGGTTTTGAGGTCAGTAGGTCAAAGGTCAAGGCCATGAAAACTGATCATGAAAATCCCATTCCACTCAATCTTTACTCAAACGGTAGACCGGGGAACGGGGAGGGGGGACTGGTAGTAGGGGCTATATATCTGAAAAGGCGACAGCTTACAGGGCGACAACTCTAGTTATCCAATTACATCTGATATATATCTATCTCATGTATGCATGCTAATTGTTCTAATATATGATATAAATAAATTAATTAACATTATCGTTTGTCGTTATATACATCCTTCATACACTGATAATATACCAATAATCTGTATTAGATTCGTTACTAAGCTATTCGTTGCTACTTTCGGTATTCTCCGTACTATGCATCTGCTAGTTTCGTTATATGGCTTTTACCCCCAACCTCATGTAGACGCTTGTTTACGTTATAAGACATGCGCATTAATTTGTACAGGATCTAATCCCTTCAAAAACAGCGTATTACTTAAACATTTATAAGTTAAAATCGCTTGATGTTTACCAATGCTTACATATTCATCAATATTTTATCAATATACGGATCTTTTGCCCATTTACAGCAAATGGTACTACTTTTATCACACTGTAATGTGGTGATCTTTGGTTTCTAGTAGAAATTCGTTGTTCGCCAGATATCCCACTACATAGGATGGTTGCCTGACAATGCATTGCATCCCTAAATTGATAAGGATACAAGATAAATGTGTATATGTGTAGTTCAAATGGTTGTTACATGACTCTTTTTAAGTCGTCGGAACAATAGCATGTGTATCCAACTAGCATAATACAGCAGTTGGGCGGAAAATATTAGCATAACAGGAAGTTGCTGTATTTGTGTAGTAGAAACATTCATTGCATGATAAATATCTATCTATATATATATATATATGTGTAAATAAATAACTGTAAACAATGACAAATAAATGTAACCTTTCTTTTCAGTGGTATACTCAGCCCATTCAAGGAAATATACAACACCCAGGGCATCTCAGGCTTCTTTTCGTATGTATACAGAGATTTTGTACTGTATAGCATAATTCATTAGAACATGTAAATAATACATATGTGTTACATATTTATCTCATATATGTGTCATTTTAAAATAATACACCAGTACCACATATGAAATGTATACATATGTATTTCATATGAAATTCTTATACCTGAAATATATGAAGATTTTTTTTTAACATCTGATAGACCTGGCCTGAAATCAGTGTATTAGGCAGAAATTCAAGACCTGGGTGTGCAAATATGCAAACAGGGTGTGCAAAATAATTTGCTAACACGCGTTACGCGCCAATTCGCGACAAATGGGTGTCTCTGGGGTAATTTTTTTTTACAGATAAAGGTGAAAAAAATATATTTTAGGTCATATTCTATAAATGTATACAAAACATAACAATATTGAGAAAGTAAGAGTTTGGAAGTGTTGTTGAGGGGGGGAAAAAAAATATTTTTCTTTTTCTTTTTTTTACCCCACCCACTCCCTCAAATATTGGCCGCGATTTTTCAAAAACGGCATTGCAAAAGACGGCTGCATGGTTGGCTGGCTAATACACTGACAGGAAATTCACCAACCAGTCTTCAAACTATTGTTAGGTTTAGGCTCAAGTACTCAAATTTCGTTCACAAATATTCCCATGACCTTAAAGATAATCCATCTTATAAACTTGCTATTTATTAGTAATTATTAAACGCACATAGCCACTTGTTATGAAGGTTTGTACATTAAACTTATAGAAATATTTGTGATTGAAATATGCATACTTGGGCTCATGTCGATTAGAATATTCCCAAGAAAGGTTGGTAAATTCAAGGCTAGGTATAACGCTCAAGGCAGAAATTGAAGCAAAATTTGTTTATACAGAATAAACCTTGCTATGGTCAACTTCCAGGACAATGAATGAATGGTGTTTTACGGCACGTCGACACATAAATAGGTCATATTGTGCGCAAAAACTGATAGAATGATGATGAAATGAAGGATTATTTAAAAATTAATGCAAAAATATAAAGATAAAAATATTAAAATATAAGGGATGATATGGTAGTAATACAAAGTATATATGTAAAACAACAAGCGCCCGAAAACGGGCACTTCCAGGACAAAGATAACTTCCAGGACAAAGATATATTCATTTGAGATATTGCATACTTATTTGACATATTTGAGCATGTATTTCGTTTTCTTTTAGTGGACTCGTACCTCGAATTTTAGGGGAGGTAATCCAGATATGGTTGTGTAACCTTATAGCACATCTTGTGAACAAATACGTCATTGAGAGCAAGGTATGTGGCTTTTTATATTTGGTTGCTTAAATTGAATCATTATGATTGATATATGTCACTTGCATAACAAGGTCTATTTCAAGGAAAAGGGTCAACATAAGTTGTTCAAATTATTCCCCTTTGGTGTGTCCTAAGACCAGACACTTACCCTTAGCCTCGTCCGTCAGATGATCATATGGGCCTAAACCGGGCAGTCCAGTGTATTGGAGTCTTACCTCCCAGCATGCTGAAGTAGCCAATTTTCACAACATATGTACATGGTTTCTAACCCTACTGACGACGAGGTATATATATAACGTACATATTTTGAGAATATGAACTCTATAGACACTGTATAAACGACTTTAACCAGCCAGGCCAAACCCCAAAACTGGAGTGTCGAATTAAAAGATACCATGTCATAATTCATTTACACATATTCAATCACGGGTATTTTAAGAACCCATGAATAAACCTATACCTATAATTGGCACATATACATTATTATATAATCTGAACACCTGGATAGAGTTATAATGAATGGTTGTGTAGTGTAATTTTGCCATTATTTGTCAGGTTAGTTTCTTTAAAGAAACCATCGGAATAGATTCGATAGTAAGAGTTGGGCATCGTTCACAGATTCCTATGTATTCTAACCCTCTCTCTGGGGCGACTCGAAAAAACCTAAACAGTGTGCTGATGAGCTGTTCAGACCAATTCAATTCAGCCTAATGCCCCACCCACCGAACCCCCACCAACCCCACCCCCATTCCACCCCACACACACAACCACTACAGGTTGCAGAAAACTAAATACTTTCCCATAGACCTCCTGTGGCACCTGTCAGCTAATATCTCAAGAATTATGCACCAGATTTTATTTAAATTACCTTATTTAATAGACATTACCATCCCAAAGGCTTTGAAAGTGTGAAATAAGACAACTTTCCCAGCTCAACCTCTCTGCACATGTCTGTGTTTACAAACAGTATTGAATCTGCACTGAATATAAAACATGCAATTTCAATGGATGTTAAATTTTCAAAAACATGAAAAAATATTTTTTTATTTAATTTAATGATCCTAACTGATGGGGATTATTTTACCTATAGTTTACCCTCCCTGAAAATGCATATTGAATATTTCAAAGATCTATCTGCTGACCTGTATGAATTTTCACTTCTGTACTGAATCGTACACAACGAAAGGCGTGGCTTAAGCCAGGCTATATTTAGCTGTACGCAACCTACGTAGTTGTCTCTAAACATGTCATTGGCCACTGGAGGTCACATGATCATCCCCAGAGTTCGGGTATAGTTGATGTTTAAAGTTTTAAAGCCACACATTTATTTGAATTTAAAGGTTTATATTTTTTTAAATCCCGATCTGCAACAAAAGATGTTACATAATTCAGAATTATTGTATACTTTCATATTGTCCCGTTCAGTTTGCATTGAGCTAAGTGTGCAATATTCTACGATGGCAGAAATTGATAAAATAATTGAAATGGTCACTCACCCACTGTTTTTAACGTTATCGAATGGTAAACAAACTTAGAAAATCGCTTGATGTTTTTAATGACGTCGTTTTCGGGCAAAATAATCATCCACACAAAATGAAACTGAATGACAAGATAGGAATTCCATCAAAAGCTATAAAAATAACACAAATACAATGAAAAGTAATAGTCAAACAATTAACATTGATCGAAAACAATATGAAAGTATACAATAAAAAGGTTATTGAATTTGTATGGCTAAATATTACTTGGAACTCGTTGTTTTGGCGGAGGACGAAGCTCGTCGTCCTCGTTTCAAGTAATATTTAGTCATACAAATTCAATAACCTATAATACGGTATGGTTATCTATTTTATGTCATTCCATACTGGTTAATCCCCAGTTACCTGTACAGTCAAACTTTGTTTTATAAGAGATGCTCAGGGGAAAGACCAAACATGGTCTCATAATATTGATGGTCTCTTATTACAGGTTCTAACATTGTTTGACTTCTTATGACATGTTTAGTTAAATATATACTTTGTATATACTGCACCAGAGTGTGAATGTTGTTTTTGTGAAAATGGATAATTAATTGTATTAAGACATGTTGCTTGATAAATTATATTTATTTAAACATGATTCTTTGTATTTATCATATAAGTAAATAACGCGTTAAACGACATGCTAAACAAATCAATATTTCATATCGCCGAATTATAAACCTATTAAATTATTTTCACAACTATTTCTGAAACTTGTTCTGTTAATTCAGCCTGTAAGTGATATATTGTGGACAAATCAATATTTGGGAGAACATATATATGCGGTACGAAAACAGTTTGGTTTTATACTGTTTGTTTTGCAGTTGTTTATTTATACCAAATTGAATGTTTTTGCTTTACCAGGTTTACGGATTAAAAAACCTGTCATGACACTGTTGGTCTGTCTATTTTATTTCTTTTTTATTGCTATTTCTCTGAAATTCTGATCAGATATTTTCTAATTGTTTTACTGATTTTTCCAGCAAATATACAGGGTAGGAGGAGGATAAAAAAAATAAAAATAAAATGTTTTACATTTGCAAAACTTCTATGATATAGTCGTCAAAGTAATTTAGATTAGGAAAATTTAGTACCTTTTGGTGGGTATAAAACTCAAAAATATTCACCTAACTTCCTACACCATATACATTGCACATTGTTGGAGGATGAGCCTGGCATGTTCATGCCTGTTAGGCGCCATATAACCTTTCATGTGTTGGTGCGCCTTAAAACCCAATTCAATTCAATTAAAAGCTTGGGTCATGAAGCAGCAAACAACATATGTGTTTTAAAGGGGTTGATATACTATATTCAAACAAAATTTATTTAAGAGGGCTCTCAAAAACTTGAATTGAATTGAATTGGGGTTTTAAGGCGCACCAACACATTACAGGTTATATGGCGCCTAACAGGCATGAACATGCCAGGCTCATCCTCCATGTACATCGAGATAAAATATGGAAAATGGGCCTAGAACCTTCTCACCCTGAACTGCAGAGTTGCTGCAAATTCTATCGTAAAACTGAAAAACTTGAAAAAAACTGAAAGAATTATCAAAATGTCATGAAAAATAAAAGAGATGTGACCTATTGAAAATTTGCAAAGAACATAAATGGAGACGGCCATCTTTGAACGTGTGGTTGTGGGGGTAGAATACAACCACTGCAAACACACCGTCACATGCAGACAGGTAGGACCCCCCCACATTCATATTTATTTTGTCATTTTTTGTTCATGCTCATTAAAGGTCTTCATCGTGACCCCTGCATTGTTTCAGGTGCCATCTCGCTCACATCACTAAGAGCAGTGGCAGAAAAACAATAAACGTGGCTCCAGCGTAAATGGAGTGTCTACAATAGAATTTGCAGCAACTCTGCAGTTCAGGGTGAGAAGGTCCTAGGCCCATTCTCCATATTTTATCTCGATGTACATGGAGGATGAGCCTGGCATGTTCATATAAGCTTTAATGTGTTGGTGCGCCTTAAAACCCAATTCAATTCAATTCAATTCCATCTTGGAACGATGACGTCATCGCACCTTTTTACCATATATGGCATATTGCCAAAATATGTTTTAAAGCAAAGAAAAATTTCTGAAAATTAATTAAAACTAAATATACAAATGTAAAATATATAAATTGCATGCTTATTTTTCATTTGTTTTCTTTTTTAAAAGATATTTTGTCAATATGCCAAATACGGCAAAAAAGGCGCGATGACGTCATCGTTCCAAGATGGCCACCTCCATTTATGTTTCTTGGCAAATTTTCAATAGGTCATATCTCCTTTATTTTGATAATTCTTTCAGCTTTTTTCAAGTTTTTCAGAGCCCTTTAAAATAAACATTGTTTGAAAATAGGGCATCAACCCCTTTTAGAATGGCCTTATAATTATTTAGTATCATAAGAACAGCAAAGTTTGTTATGGGGAACTCTTGTTCATGGTTTGTTTATATTTTATTTTCTGTTCAGGATTGCTTAGTTTTCATTGGAAAAAAGTTAACTATTATTGAGCATAACAGCTGAGAGCATTAAGCCAAATGAATGCGCTCCTATTATATTGAAGTATGACATCTGATACTCTTATATAAATAGTCCAAGACATTTTTAGAGAATAGTTATTCTGTACTGTTTTAGTATTACAATTTTTTTAATTTCATGCTATTTTTCTACTGTCAATTACATGTACTCTAGGCAGAGCAATTTTATTTTTTTTCCCTGGTTATTAGTTATTATAAAACATATACCTGGTTTCAGAATTGTAAAAATATAGTTTCCGATAAGATGTAAATAAATGTGAACTCTGAAAGGTACACAAAGTGTTTAAAGGGACACATGGCAATTTTGAGGTTTTTATCAAACATTAAAATTAGCATCTCTGTTTATTAATCCAGTATCATTTTGACTTTTAAACTGTTTATATATAAGTAAATAAAATTTTGAATTTAACATTTTTAGCTCTACTGATCAAAGATCAGCAGAGCTTTTGCTGTGGTGCGGTGTCCGTTGTCTGTCTGTCTGTCTGTCCGTAAACTTTTTTTGTATCGACTACTCCTCTGAAACTACTAGATGGTTTTCATGAAACGTTACAGGAATGATGCCCATGATGTCTAGTTGATCCTTGCAAAAATTCGCGTTGATGTGAAATCCAAGATGGCAACCAAAGCTAAAAATAGATTAAAAAAAAACACAAATTTGTAGCGACTACTTCCTGAAAGCTATAAGTGATATTGACATGGGACTTTTTCTAAAATGATCAACATGACATGTTGTTGGTCTTGGTCGAAAATCATCTTGATTCAATATTAAAAATGGCTGCCAGCAGACATCTTTGTTTACATAGAGTTATAGAGTAAAAGCATGTAGCGACTACTCCTCTGAAACTACCTGACGGATTTTCATGAAACTTCACAAGAATGCTGATCTAGCTATCAAAACCTATCAACAGAGCTTCAAGGTCATTGACCTCTTGTTTTTGTTGTTCTCATAATTATGTTTAAAATATATTATTGGTGCAGTATTATTGACAGTTATTTTAACACGACCCGCGCAGTCATTCATATACACAAAGAAGAGAGATAGCTGTATGTTTTTCTACGATAAAACACAGCTGTTCCATTAATTCCCCGCATATATTTCATCCTTTGGAAGCGTCACGTAACATGACGTCACTTAGTAAATATACGTCACAAAGATAAACACAACAGTAATTTTAATGAAATGTTAATTAATTTTTTTAATTAAAACAAACTGCCATGCTCCCAAACCTTGCACGCCCCAATATAAACCCACCATTTGCATCAGTTCACATAACATTAATAAGCGTCTTGAACAATCTGAGAACGTTTGACAACATACAGCGCTATATGACGTAAGCAATGACTTAATTGTTTGTCACGTGACTACCAGTGTATTCCGCGCAGAACTTTGCATACAGGGGCGCCCAATGGAACAGCCTGTAAACATAGCAGCCTGATTACCTTGAGTTCTGAGATATTATATTTTGCCCCCACAATAGCGTAAACAATGAGTTTATTGTAGTGTTAGAATCGAAATAATAAATACGTATCTGTATTTTATCGGTGAATAAAATACAGTTAGTCGTTCAGATGCTTGTAAATTAAATCACTCGTGCACACGCACTCGTGATTAAATTACTACGCATCCGAACTCCTAACTATATTTTATTCACCAATAAAACACAGGTACGTATTTATTGTTTCTTAAGTAATATGCAACTACAGTTTGCTCTGAACCATTCTAACAATAAATATTAATGATTTTAAAACTGTTATGTAGAAAGATTAATGGGACGTTGCATTTTTTAAACAAAGCAAGATTGTCATGTGTCCCTTTAAATATAAGCAATTATAAATAAGTAAATGATTTAATGTAATTTCTTGTGGTTCATATATCTTGCTTATTCTCTTTTCCAGGAGGCAAAGTCTTACACATCAGCAGTATGTGGGGTAAGTATTATACGTTTGTTTCACTTTAACCATCTCAACAGTTATTTAAAAACTGTATTTATGATATTAAGATGACTGTAAGCAACTTTATATTCATGATTAGCGGACAGTAAGTTACCAACTGTGTATTCATGATTAGCAGACAGTAAGTTACAAACTGTGTATTCATGATTAGCGGACAGTAAGTTACCAACTGTGTATTCATGATTAGCAGACAGTAAGTTACCAACTGTGTATTCATGATTAGCAGACAGTAAGTAACCAACTGTGTATTCATGGTTAGAGGACAGTAAGTTACCAACTGTGTATTCATGATTAGCAGACAGTAAGTTACCAACTGTGTATTCATGATTAGCAGACAGTAAGTTACCAACTGTGTATTCAAGATTAGCGGACAGTAAGTTAGCAACAGCGTATTCATGATTATAGGACAGTAAGTTAACAACAGTGTATTCATGATTAGCGGACAGTAAGTTAGCAACTGTGTATTCATGATTACAGAACAGTAAGTTACCAACTGTGTATTCATGATTAGCAACTGTGTATTCATGATTAGCGGACAGTAAGTTACCAACTGTGTATTCAAGATTAGCGGACAGTAAGTTAGCAACTGTGTATTCATGATTATAGGACAGTAAGTTAGCAACTGTGTATTCATGATTAGCGGACAGTAAGTTAGCAACTGTGTATTCATGATTATAGAACAGTAAGTTACCAACTGTGTATTCATGATTAGCGGACAGTAAGTTACCAACTGTGTATTTATGATTATAGGACAGTAAGCTACCCACTGTGTATTCATGGTTAGAGGTCAGTAAGTAAGCAACTGTGTATTCATGGTTATAGGACAGTAAGCTAGCAACTGTGTTTTCATGGTTAGAGGACGGGAAGTTAGAAACTGTGTATTCATGGTTAGAGGACAGTAAGTTAGCAACTATGTATTCATGGTCAGATTAAGTAAGTTAGCAACTGTGTATTCATGGTCAGAGGACAGTAAGTTAGAAATTGTGTATTCGTGGTTAGAGGACAGTAAGTTATCAGCTGTGTATTCATGAGTATAGGACAGTATGTTAGCAGCTGTGTATTCATGGTTATAGGACAGTAAGCTAGCAGCTGTGTATTCATAGTTATAGGACAGTAAGCTAGCAGCTGTGTATTCATGGTTAGAGGACAGTAAGTTAGCAACTGTGTATTCATGGTTAGAGGACAGTAAGTTAGCAGCCAGATATTTAGTATATAACTGCGTATTAATGATTAAAGGATAGTATTAAATAATTACTCGTGAGTATTTTTTATATTTCAGATTTTGATAGGTCAGTTTACCTACCCCTTTATGCTGGTGGGCAATGTTATGGCAGTTTCTGGAGCAGAGTAAGACATTCAATATATTTCTGTCCTTGAACGTGCAGTTTATAAGATGTGTGTATGTGCCTGGGGGTACCTTATTTGACAATGTGTAATTCTAAGGTTCACTGTGCTTCCTCTGTCATCTGTTAAATCTTGCTTTAACAACTTGTCCTCAGAAACCGCTTTGGCGAATTTGACCAAATTCACATAGATGATATAGTCGTGAGAATCGTGGCTTTTATGATAATATGTACCTACTATATAGCCATGAATCCAATGCTTTTACATTTAGGTAGGTATCTAGAAAGTCCCCATCTGTACTTTCCTGGAGAGGTTACTGAAGACACGCAACGCGGGCATTTGAGTCGACAAAACCTTAAATACCAAACATGCATGCATAAAACTTTAATACCAAAGACCAGAATATCACGCCAGTCTAGTCCGATTTGTAACCCACCATACATGCCAGACATGTTTGTTGTTTACTTTCGAAATATTGTTTGATATCTCGTTCCGTATTTGGGGAAAAAATTGTATGTGAGCTGCTGTATGCATCAGGTGGATTTAACTTTCCAAATATGGAACGAGATCACACGAGCGGTGAAATATTTTCGAAAGTTCGACACTTATAGTTTGCACCAACATGTTATTGACACCTGTGTAAGACGATTGTATGCAGGGCTGTCTCTAATAGCCAGCAGCCGGCTATATTCGCCGTCTGTTTTGAATTTTGAGTCAGCTGTAACCTTTTTTTTTAAATCAATATTGAATATTATGGAATTAATATTATGGAATTATTTCATCATCTGAAAGAATCATGAAATAATTAAAAATCCTAACCTTAATTAGCACCAAAAACAGTATGTAATTATAGACCCCATGCTTATCAGCGAGGGAGAATGCCCACGGACCCCCTAACAACCTCTTCCGCTTTGCTCGATCTCTAATGGTAGCTGCCTGTCAAATCAAAGTAGCCACCTGTTTCAAAAATTAGAGACAGCACTGGTATCTGCATTACTTTTAGTTACCTACCATGTTCAAATAAGCAGTCAAACTTTGCTACAGTCTCTACATTAGATGGGCAAGAATAATTACGTGTAATGTAAATGTACAGTGCATTCAGCTGTATAGAATCATCGGTAGTAAAGAATCATTTTCTGTTTAGATTCAATTTTCTCAGCTCATGTATTTTAGACTATTTTAAAAATGTCCAGGCTAGAAGGTATACCATATAATCATACATTTATGTCCAGGCTAGAAGGTATACCATATAATCATACATTTATGTCCAGGCTAGAAGGTATACCATATAATCATACATTTATGTCCAGGCTAGAAGGTATACCATATAATCATACATTTATGTCCAGGCTAGAAGGTATACCATATAATCATACATTTATGTCCAGGCTAGAAGGTATACCATATAATCATACATTTATGTCCAGGCTAGAAGGTATACCATATAATCATACATTTATGTCCAGGCTAGAAGGTATACCATATAATCATACATTTATGCAGTGGTAAAATGATTTATTTTATTTTCCCATGCAAAATGTATCACTAATGTACCCCTCAGAAAAAATGATTCTTCACTGACTAAATGAAGTGTGTTTTTGAAACGAAAAATTCACACTGTCACTATATTAAATTGAGATATGAATATTTGCGGTTTAAATAAATTTTAGAGACAAAAGTCAGAATGTAATCATCAAATAAGTTAACTAGTTAAACTTTGTCACTTTTAAGGATACAATGAAATAATGTAAATGTGGGTGCAAAATAATCTATTAAAGGGTCCTCCAAATTGAAATAACTTTCCTTTGTATTACAAAGATAATGATTAGCAGTTTCTAAGAATACTTCGGTCAAAATCGTAAACCTATTCGTACATTGGTAAATCACAAATCCATACGGCACATTTGCCCCTAATACACACTTGTCACGGAAACGTAACTGAGGTTTCACGGAAACAGCCGAATGGAAAAACGCCGTTGACGTCACGCATTACCTTTGGTTCGTTAGAAACCAAAATGGCGGACACAAACCAAGTAAACAATGCGAGCGAAGTGGACAATCAACTTTTTGTGTACCCCATCCACTTTGATTCTGAGCGTATAAAGTATAAATGAAAACAATAAACGAATAATACAAATAAACACATGATATTAGATTTGTCAATGTCTTCATCCTGTGACTGTGTCTCCGTCTGTGGGTCTGCAAATCGGAGAATCGGTGAATTGCGTCAGGTCTCAGCATTGGTTTTAAGTTTTGATACCTACTGTATTTACTCAATGAGTCCGGACACTCATTAATTCCGGACACCTAATTAATTGAAGAAAATAATAAAAATAGTGCTCGGACATATTAAGAAATCAATCTTATTTCAATAGTTTTGATGCTTTTATAATTTCGGACATCGGGAAAAGATGAATTAGTTGCCGAAAATGACAGGTTAAAATTACGATCAACGACTTCTAATTGCTGATTGCTTCTCGATAATTACCAACAGAGGCAGCAGAATATACTTCAATGAATTTAATTGTAACTTGTTTGAAGCAATTAAATAAAAAGTTTTTGATAGTGATTTTTTACTGTTATAACGAGCCATTTTGAAACAATTACATTATTACTGACCCATGCTATAATGTTGTGTAATCGGTCAGGCGCGTGTTGAAACAATTGTCTAAACCAGGTAAAACAATTCCAATGTAGGTGTTACGGGTTGTTTTGTGTTGTCAAAATATTCTCAAAATATTCGGACATTGGCAAATATGAATTAATTTTGGAAAGTTATATTTCCGGACACCAAAAAAAATAATTATGTTATCCCGTCTGAACTGATAGAGTAAATGTAATCTCTTTTTCGTTTCATAAGAGTCATCAAAATCTTTCTCAGTAAAATGGTCCGAACATACGCGAGAGTGCTCTGAAAAATTCCATTTCACACCGTTTTGCAAAACAAGTTCAATCCATTTAGTTCGATGACGGCAACATGGAAATGGGTGTAGACTTACACTGCCTTCCTTTTTAGCTTGACTGATCAGAGATCAGCAGAGCTTATGCCGTGGTGTTGGTCCTTGTCGAAAATCTTTTTGATTCGGCGTTAAACATGGCTGCCAGCGGCCATCTTTGTTTACATAGAGTTATATAATGAAAATTTGTAGCGACTACTCCTCTGAAACTACTTGACGGATTTTCATGAAACTTAACAGGAATGTTGCTCTTGATGTCTAATTGATCCTAGCAAAATTTTAGGTCGGCCGGAAATTCAAGATGGCCGCCACGGCTAAAAATAAACTTTCAAAATACAAGTTTGTAGCGACTACTTCTTGAAAACTATAAGTGATATTGATATGGGACTTTTTCTAAAATGATCAGCATGACATGAGGTTGGTCCTTGCCAAAAATCGTTTAGATTCGATGTTAAACATGGCAGTCAGCGGCCATCTTTGTTTACATCCATTTAGTTCGATGTTATATAATGAGAACTTGTAGCGACTACTTCTCTGAAACTACTTGACGGATTTTCATGAAACTTCACAGGAATGTTGCTCTTGATGTCTAATTGATCCTAGCAAAATTTCAGGTCAGCCGGAAATTCAAGATGGCCGCCACGGCTAAAAATACTACTACTTCTTGAAAACTTAAGTGATATTGATATGGGACTTTTTTCTGAAATGATCAGCATGACAAGATTTTGATCGTTGTCGAAAAATATTTTTATTCGACATTAAACATGGCTGCCAGTGGCCATCTTTGTTTACCTAGAGTTATATAGTAAAAACTTCTACTTGTAGCGACTACTCCTCTGAAATTACTTGACAGATTTTTATGAAACTTCACGGGAATGCTGATCTAGCTAGCTAAATCTATCAGTAGAGCTTCAAGGTCATTGACCTCTTGTTACTTTTTCTACAAAAGCTTAATGAGCACCTTTTCACCATGATGAAGACACGAACACATCAATAATATTCCAGGGTTTAAAACACTTCGGCAATATGAGAAAAATGGACATCCAACAAGAGTAACGGTTTGTTTACACATAGATACGCGCCATAATTGATTATGTAAATTAGGTAGTTTGTACGGAAGATGTGATTGGTCGTCCCTTATGACGTCATTTTCCAAAGATCGATCGCGCACCAGTTTTTTTTGTGTACAGGTAAACTTCATACCTGTAAAACTTGCATTTATCAACGTTTTTGAGAAAACGGACGATGACATTGACATTCTTTTATAATAAGCTTTCATTTAAAATCACTTTATTTTTCAATTTGGAGGACCCTTTAAATAAATCACATATCACTGTATGATAGCAAAATTTCTGAAATTATTGTCCTTGTTGTCATACAGCTAAAAGAGTAAATCTAAATCAGAAACTACATAGACATTTTCTTTCATTTTAAAATTAGACCTTTAACCCAACTGATCTATACCCGCTAACCCACCGTATTATTATCCCCCGCCAAAGGCGTTGGGATATTAATTTGGCGTTGTGCGTCGATCCTTCCGTCCGTGCGGAGCCATATCTTCATAACTACAGGTTGGATTTTCATTACACTTGGTAATAATGTTTATCCCGATAGTGGGATGACACGCGGCTATTTTTTCCGGAATCGCCTCAGTAACGCCGGAGTTACTGCCCTTTAATTGCTAAAAATTGCCCAATTTTGCCTGTCCACAGCCATATCTTGATAAGCGCTTGTTTGATTTTCCTTAAACTTCATAATAATGTGTATCCCTATAGTGGGATGTGACGAGGCAATTTTTTTCGGAATCGTCCTAGTAATTCTGTCCGTCCACAGCCATATCTTGATAACTGCATGTTTGATTTTCATTTAACTTGATTATAATTTTTATCCCAATAGTGAGATATGACGCGGCAAATTTATTTCGGAATCGTCCTAGTAAAGTTATTGTCCTTAATTTGATAAATGTCTCCTTGAATTATTCAGGTCGTGGGCTCAAATCTCACAGGAAGCATTTTTTTTTTAAATTTTAAAAAAGAAAGATTTCTCATAAGAAACCTTGGTTCATGGTATTTTTATTTTTGTATTTTTTATTTATTTTTATTTTTTATTATTATTATTATTTTTTTTTTCTCATCAGAAGCCTTGGTTCATGGGTTCATTTTTTTCTTTAATGGGGAGCTTAGGGCCCTTGTTGGATCAGTTTTACATAGAGTTATAGGGAAGATCTCCAAAAAAGGTTTAATCTTCTTTTTTTTTTTATCAGCTTATGGATCCTCTACCAGTTTTGTTCAAATGGTGACCCCCAGGGTTCGCAGTTTTACATAGACTTATATAGGGAAAAACTTAAAAAATCTTCTCTGAAACTACAAGAGCCAACAGTTTAATATTTTTTATTTACACTCAGCTTATGGTCCTCTACCAAGTTTGTTCAAATGGTGACACTGGGATCAAATTTGGCTCTGCCCCTGGTTCACATGTCAAACTCGGTTTGAGTGTTTATATTAATGGGAGTTTGATTTATTTTAAAGCTAGCCAAACTTCAGCCAAATACAACCCTCCCCATGAAATATCAAGATCGTCTGATAGTAGCCGTAGTAATGAGATGAAGTAATCAGATTGATAAAATATCACATGGCCAGGTAATTAAAAAGTAATCATTGATATACAATTTCTTGTATATTACATGTATAACTATATTATACACACCTGCTAATATTACTACCAGTCCAGCCCTTCAGTCCCACTATAAAAGTCAATGCCTTAAAATGGTACATCTTTTTTTGAAATCTACTATGGTGATGAATTTCAAAAATACTGTCTGGTAGATATTTGAATTTATGAAGGCTCAAGGTCATGATTTATACTAATTAAAAAAAAAATCCGAACACATTTCTTCCACTTGAGGATAACACATCATTCGGCGGGGATATCAATTCATCGAATTTGCTTGTTATTGTCTGCTCTCTCTTTTATCAGCCTAGGTAGCTCAGTGAATAAGGCCATGACTTTGATGCTGCGTACCTCTGGCCATTGTGGGTTCACTTCCTGGCAGAGGCATGTCTGATGGGAAACTTCATCTCATCCCCTCTGAGGTTGCTGTCCCAATATGAGTTGTAAATGGGACGTTAAACCCCAATTCATGCCTTTTATTGCATTACAGATTAGTGGCAGCATCACCTCCTAGAATGCGACCATACAGTGGCTGGAGAGATTGTTGGTCTCATCTCAAAACTGAGGTTGGTGTTTCAGTGTTTCAGTGTTGATTTTGGGTTCTAATCAACAGTTAAAGGGACTAGGGGTGATCTAGAAAAGTTTTCGGTGCCAGTCCAAATCCAAATGAAAACTGTCATGATATGCTTCATTTGCCTATGATGTTATTAAATTAGTCTGAATGTTTAAATTTTATAAAATATTTGATCTGGAAAAACTGACAACTCGGCGTGTTTTTTAGCTCGACTATTCGAAGAATAAGAGAGCTTATGTAATCACCCCGGCATCGGCGTCGGCGTCCCACATCAAGGTTTGCGTGTAAGCTGTGTTTCCAAGTCTATATCTCTTACATTTCTTATCCTAGCACGACCAAATTTGGCCATGGGCTTCCTTATAGCATTACCGTAAGGGCTGCATAAGCAATTTTGGTTCCTGTAACCCATGGGCTCCCATGGAACCAAATTATGATGGCCCATAAAATGTGTCCCATTTCACATCAAATTTTGCATGTAAGCTGTGTTTACAAGTCTATATCTCTTACCCTGGCACAACCAAATTTGGGCATGAGCTTCCTTATAGCATTATCTTAAGGGCTGCTTAAGTAATTTTGGTTCCTGTAACCCCTGGGCTCCCATGGAACCCAAATTCTGATATCCCTTAAAATGTGTCTATTTCACATCAAATTGTGTGTGTAAGCTGTGTTTACAGGTCTAATCTCTTACATTTCTTGTCCTAGCTGAACTAAATTTGGGAATTGGTTTCCTTATAGTATGTTGTAAAGGGTTGCGTAAGTAATTTTGTCTTTTGCAAATTCTGGGCTCCCATGGAACCCAAATTATGATGGCCCAAAAATGTGCAATAAAAGCAGATCTAGGTTTGCATGTAAGCATGTATATATCTATAATTTTGGTTTGGGATTTCTTATAGCATTATGCATCTTATTCATACTTCACCCATATTAGGGCATGGGCTCCCTCTCCTGCCCTACTCCCTAACCCACACCCCCAACCCCTCCACACACACCCACCTCTCGGAAGTCGAAACTTCCCCCCCCCCCCCCCCCCCCCCACCCATATTTCTGTGTTGTTTAAGTCAATTCTTACACGTGTTGTGTTGTTTTAGTCAATTCGTACTCATAGCTTCTTACACATATATGTTGCCCCCTCCCCACCAACCCCCGTCTCTCCCACCCACCCACCCCACTCGAAACTCAATAATGCTTCTTTTTTTTTACATATTTCTGTGTTGTTTTGGTCAATTCTTACACATAGCTATGTTGTCCCCCCTCCTCCCCCACACAGCGTCTCACCCCACCCACCCCACTTTTTTTGTTTTTTTACATATTTCTGTGTTGTATTGGTCACTTCTTACACATATATAGCTATGTTCCCCCCCCACACACACACACCCTCCCCCACCCCCACCCCATAGAAACTCAATTTTTTTTACACAATACTGTGTTGTTTTGGTCAATTCTACACATATAGCTATGTTGCCCTTCCACACTCAAAACTGATTTTTTTGTATTTTTTTTACGCATATATAGCTATAGTGCATGTTGCCACCCCTCCTTTTTTTTTTTACATATGTCTGTGTTGTTTTGTTTTATCAATGATGCGCTACAGCCCTGCCCCGAGTTGCCTTTCAACTACAAATTTAAAATGACAGCAATTTTGGATTAAAACAGATAAAAATAATAAAATTTCACACATAATTTTATATCAGCCCCGCGTTTCTATACAAGCCCCGTCCTCCAACCCCACCCCACATTGTTTAAGCCTTGTTTCCTGATGGTATATACTAGCTATATAATTTATTATTCTCTGAAAAATCGAATAGTCGAGCTGCGCTGTTCTCTGACAGCTCTTGTTTTATGTGAAATCATAAATAATAATCATATGGGATTTCTAGTGCACTTCGATCACAAAAAAACAACTTATTATAGCCTTAGAGAGTCGGATGAATAAATTTTAATGTTATCTTCCACAAAAACGAGCCAAATTGTCGAGTTTTTTCAGACCAAACTGTGTTTGACAGTTAAATAGGAATGACCAAGACTCTTAACTTAGTGCATATGCACACTGAATATGCAACAGAACCAATTGGCTTTATTTGTTTTTGGACAACACCCATAATTAGATTGCCCCCCAGTACCTGTAATGTCTAAACCTTAATTGGTATAAAATCTTACATTCCGATGGAAAAGTCACAACAGGCTAAAGTATAATTGTAACTTGTCTGACAAAGTGAAATTTATTACTGTAGACAAATTACAATGTTATCCGAGTGAAAGAGAAACAATAATTTATTTTGTCTCCCACCATACTGGGGTGACATATTGTTTTTAGCTTGAATTTCTGTCTGTCTGTCTGTCTGGATCTCTGTCCGCCACAAGTCGTGTCTCCTTTATATCTCTTGAACCGCTTGAGGGATTTCGAAATAACTTTGCACAAATGTTCACCATATTGAGACGACTTGCAGAGCGCAACTTCCAGCCAGGTTGGTTCATAAATTATGTGAGGAGACATATGTTTTTGTTACAAAAACAACCCCGTCTTGTCAATCTTTGGGTTTAATTGATACCTATGTAAACCTTGTCTTCATTTCAACATGTTCAATAACAAAAACGTAATAAATTGTTAAATTCCACTAACTTTCTTCGCCCTTTTGTAGAATAATGTAGTCCTCTGACCTCAAAATAATGAAACTGAATAGACAGTTTGAGCTTTATAACTATATTTGCTATTGTTTAATGCATACAATTGTTTATCACATAACTTGTGTTGTTGGAGTGTAATAAAACTACAATATATTTATGATATTACACTTGTGATGAAAATATGCAAATGAAGGCCGAATCATTGTTCGGTCTGTTTTGTTCAGCTCCGTGTGCGTCGGAATTTGCCTCGATAGTTTCCGTAACATTTAAAATACTGGATTACGGAAATCAACGAGTTAATTGTGTTGTTTGGTTGTTGAGTCAACATAAGAATGCAACGTTATATAAATTAATGTTCCTTATGAGGTGTTGTTGGAGTTATGTGAAAAATAGAATCTCACACTTATGCCTATTTAATATTGAATTTATAAAACTCGTTAAATAAAATTGATTTGATGCTCGGCACAGCCTTGCATCATATAATTTTATCCAACTCGTTTAATAAATTCTATTTTAAACAGACACTCATGTAAGATCCTTTATAAATCGGAGTCTACATATTAAAGCAAGTATATGTCATATTTTAACATTGAATTCAGAATCTACATGCTAAGCCAGATTCAGTTTTTTTCTATCAAAATTTTCTGTACATTTTTACTGTACACAATTGTAATATTCTGTTTCAGGGTCAGATCAAGCGCGGCTCTAGTCAGTTCTTCCGCTACTATAGGGGACCGACAACGACAGACATCCGCGGCAGAGTTGTTCCAACTATGGTTCAACTTTAGGTGAACCTCGAGCTGACATCATTAGAAATTTAACACCAAATATACAATTTACTTATACACCTATAATTGTGACAAAAACCTGATAGAAAATGGAAAATATTCATTTTAACTGCAGACTAACATTGAAAAGTGTAGTGATGGGGGGTATTAAACCAAATTGGTGACCTCTATTTTGGCATTCTTTGTTTCACACTGTCATTCGGAACAAATCCCGAACAGTGTTTTGTTTGGTTTATTCCAAAATTGAAATATTGTTTTGTTTGGTTTTATTCCAAAATTGAAATATTTTAATAGAAAATTATCACTCAAAACATATACAATATTTGCCAAAATGTTTATTACCGGGATTTGTGAAAGTAGAGAATCTATTCAGCCTACATGCATGAAAAGACATGAGATTTTTTAAAGGTGGCTAAAGAAGAGCTACAAGTTGGTATTAACAACCTAAATTGTAATACTGAAAGCTTTGTAGCTTTAAGG
Organism: Cyrtodaria siliqua; assembly: GCA_037043455.1. NCBI lineage: Eukaryota > Metazoa > Mollusca > Bivalvia > Adapedonta > Hiatellidae > Cyrtodaria > Cyrtodaria siliqua. The sequence goes on from JAWPHD010004904.1 coordinate 105,798, forward strand.
TGATGGATATGCTTGCAGTTTGTTTTTTTTGGTTTTAGAAATTATGTTGCCATTTTTGTATATGTTAAGTTTTCTTTTGCTCATAGTACAGAACAGAGTTGTACAAATCCAGTTGCCCGACTTTCAGTGACTTTTGCGGATGGGAAAGTGACTTTTTGCAAAATGGTAGCCATCAGACAAGTGCGAATTAGGTTAATATAAGATAAAGTCGTGTAAAACTATGCAGTACATTTTCAAGGCACATTGAAACAGTTTAAAGGGACACAGAGCAATCTTGATTGTTTAAAAACTCGCTTCGGGCTATTACTTAAAATATACCCAATACCCCAGGAAGGCAATTTAATAAACGTCTATGGGTGAATCATCAATTCCGAATTTTGTTCTTTAAACACAATTTTGCATCTATGGGTGGGTGTTGAATTTCAAAAGTGCCTTCCTGGGGTCCCATGTATGCTTTAATGAAATAGTCCTTAGTTTTTCTACATAACTTGAAATTGTTCTGACAGTCATAAGAATAGTAAAATTGATTTTGCCAATTACTAACTGTGACAATATTGCACCAATAATATATTAGTCAACATTTTATTTATTTTTAATTATAAGCATGCCGGTTTAAAAAAAGTCCAAATGATACCGGGTAAATAAATTGACGCTAATTTCAGTGCTTGATAATAAATTTACAGTAATTTCAGTGCTTGATAAATCCTTCAAGATTGTTGCTTGTCCCTTTACTGTATATTCTCATGAACAATTTTGACTTTATAATGTGTGATATCATATCATGACCTCCTTAGCTCAAATGCAATATGACTGAATATACGCTCTGCAGGAACGGCATTTGTATATGGGTAAACTAATTTCGGACAAGCACTTCACATTTTCGGATGAAGTGTTTGTCACAGTTTATAGCTTTTGCCAAATTTACCAACTTTCTGGTATTAAACTGTTAACAATCCAGGGATTTATGTTGTAAACTATGGAGTTTACCCACCGTGCCGGTATTGTTATCAATCTTGGGGTTATTACTGCCCACTGTGTGTATACAAATTTATAATTTTCAATTTTAAAAGCTGGCTGTAGTTATATGATTGCATATTGATTATGGCAGCTAATTCCATGAATAAAATTGTTTACAGAAGTTTGTCTCACAAGTGACAGGTTCCACTGCGGTTATCAGTGTAATAGTGCTTTAACCTTTTTACCGCCAAATTTCAAATGTCGTCTGCTTAAATTGGAATTCAAACCTTCTGTTTATATATTATAAATAAAGTGTTATGGAAAACCTTTTTGCTGAATGGTGAACAGTGTTCAACCTGATCAGCCTTCACATTCTGGGTTTACACAGGTCATAAAAATCTCTGTTTGTTTGAATGAGGCAGCAAAATAATTAATATCCAGTATGTTTGCAGTACAATACAGAGGTGTGTTGTAATATAATTATGGTGGACATATACTTTAGTAATTATACTGTTTTGGTAACACGAAAGTACAATATGTTGTTTGAATGTAAACTTCACAAAAATATTAAAAACATATTTTAATATATATTTATTTCATGGTTTCTTATTATCCACGTTTAAAAAAAATGAGTTTGGAGACATTTTTCATGTTGACTTTGTTCTATATAATAGGGTTATTGCTAAAGTAAAATGTTCTTGAAGTTGTGTCGCCTGGAGCGCAAATGCCATACCTACAGGATCTCGCAATAGGTTTTAGCCTAGAACATGACCCTTGAGATGTGGCATGTCCAATTTAAGTTATTCAAGAACACTTTAGTAATGATCCTTTTGTCATATACATTCAAAACAATTCTCCAAAAAACATTTTAAAAGGTCTTCATCATGACCGTGCGTGTGTAAGCGTGAGAACATGGCTCCATCATAAATGAAGTGTCTGCCATAGAATTTGCAGTTCTGCAGATTAGAAGGTTCAATGCCCATTCTCCTTACTTTATATCAATGTAAATGCAGGGTGAGCCTGGCAGGTTATTCCAGTTTGGCGCCATATAAACTTTCTTGTGTTGGTGCACCATAAAACCCAGTACAATTTTAAAATGATGTTTTAAAACTTACTTTACGAGGATAGTGATACAGAATCAGAAAACTTTCGTAGTGGGTTTGAACAAAACTGCACTCATGGAAAGGAAGCTTTGGATTGTTCTTTGGGTCATCTGGTCAAATGGTCAAAAAATTGGTATCCACTCAATGACTTGTGGGGTTTTAACGAAACATTACACAAGGTGCTGCTCATGGAAAGAAGCTGGGGATTGTTATTAGGGTCATTTGGTCAAAGATCAAGGTCACCGTTACTATAAATAGAAATTTGGTTTCCTCTAAATAATTTCATTTTCCCTTGAGGGATTCTAACGAAACTTCACCACAAGGTGCGTCACATGGAAAGGAAGATTGGGATTGTTGTTGGAGTCGAATGACATCGACCTACCTTTCGCTACATCAGGGTCGATATTATACAATTATTGCCTTTTCTCGGGTCGATAAAACCATGTATAGACCGAATTCAAAAGGCAACAATAGTTTTATTATAAAATCAAAAAAATAAAGAAATTTACCGCTGTAAATGTTGCCCTTCTAGTATTATCGGCTTCTTCATTTTCTATTATTTAAAAATGCTATATTTTGCCTCTTTAAGACGATAGGGCCTTAATTTTTTTCATTGATTAATTTTTTGGAAAAAAATATTTTTATTGTTCATTATTTGTTTTTGTAAAAAAAAAATTGAAATATTTTTTTTTTAATTTTATATTTAAATAAAAAAAATACATATATTATTTTCCTTTTTTTTTTTTTTTTTTTATCGAAATTTGACGAAACTTGGTATGATTTCTAGTTGTGCCTATTGCGTTTTTTTGCAGTTTGTTGATTTTTGATGGGTTTACAACCCCTTGACATTTTTACTTTAGATTTGTTGTTGTCACTACTCCTCCTAAACGCCTTGTTGGATTTCGACGATACTTGACAGGAAGCATTGGTAAGAAGCATCAGTTGTGCATATCACGCTTTTATTCCAGTTCGTTGATTTTTGACAGAGTTATGGCCTTTTTACATTTTTACTTTAAATTTCTTGTCGGCGCTACTTCTAAATGGCTTGTGGGATTTCTATGAAATCTGGCAGGAAGCCTCAGTATGATGTCTAGTTGTGCAAATCGCGGTATATCAATGAAATCTTGGACATGTTCGAAAACCAGCTAGACCTTGTTAGTAATGACAGAGTTGTGGTTCTTTTTTTGTTGAAAATGCTGTATTTTATTTTCCTTTGTTAAATCTGCAGCTACTTCACACAATGATAGAGGGTAATGAGAAGAAGTGCAGAGTGCAAGAACCGTAACTCAGTCATCATTCATATTGGAGTTATTGCCCTTTGTAATTTATACTTATTTTTTTTGTCTGGAGCATTTCTTCAAAACTACTGATGGGACTGCAATGAAACTTCACACAATGATAGAGGACAACAAGAGGAAGTGCAGAGTGCACAATTCGTAACTCTGTCCTCATTCAAATTAGAGTTATTGTCCTTTGTAATTTTATACTTAGAATTTTTGTCCGATCATATCTTCAAAACTACTGTCGGGACTGCAATGAAACTTCACACAATAATAAGAGTGCAATGAGAGAAAGTACAGAATGCAAGAACCGTAACTCTATCATCATTCAAATTAGAGTTATTTGTAATTTTATACTTAGATTTAAACTACTAATTGAAATCAACTGAGTGATACAAGGCCATATGATGAGTTGAGGATACGTTTTGGGGAGCATCCATCGGTTCTACCGATTTCTTTGTTTAGATAGGTAGTTACTCAGGAAAGGGAATAATAATTTGCTGCATTTGCTCGTTACAGTCGATACTTGACACCTGACTAAAGTTTATACATCAATAAATCCACAGTTGTTGTTACTATTTTTTGGCTGACCCTAAAGGAAAAAGACACAAAGATATTCCAAACAGAATAAAAATCTATTAAAATTTTACATACACAGATAAAATACTATTTTCTTCGATTTTATCGATTTCATACAATATTGTGATGAGATATTTGGCAAATAACACAAAGTGAAGACCATTGTGCTATTGTTTTCGTTAAATAACTTCAACATTTTTTTCTTCAATCAGCATAGGAAATACCGATTTCAGTCTTATACTTTGCACTTTGAATATCACAGACAGTCTGTTTGACTGTTTAACATGTTGTCTCGCCACGCTTCATTGACTTTATGCTGCTATGTCTTCTCGAAGTTTGGTACTGCAAGAAAAGGATGTTATTCTTATTGTGAATAAAACAATCGCTTATAAAATATATCATTCTCTTCGACTGAGATGCAGATAATCTATGCCAGAGGCCCAAGTTGGCAGGGGCCAAATAATAGAAAAGGATCCATTTAGTTCCATCTGGATATTTTGACATTGCATGTATCACTGGCGACAGTCTGCCAAACCATGGATTCTCTATCAGTGTCTATACTATGTGCGAAATATGAATATAACCAGAGGACATTGTATATATCCTACCAGAGGACATTGTATATATCCTACCAGTGGACATTGTATATATCCTACCAGAGGACATTGTATATATCCTACCAGAGGACATTGTATATATACAACCAGAGGACATTGTATATATCCAACCAGAGGACATTGTATATATACAACCAGAGGACGTTGTATTTATCCAACCAGAGGACATTGTATATATCCAAACCAGAGGACATTGTATATATCCAACCAGAGGACACTGTATATATCCAACCAGAGGACATTGTATATATCCAACCAGAGGACATTGTATATATCCAAACCAGAGGACATTGTATATATCCAACCACAGGACATTGTATATATCCAACCAGAGGACATTGTATATATCCAAACCAGAGGACATTGTATACCTCCAACAAGAGGACACTGTATATATCCAACCAGAGGACACTGTATTTATCCAACCAGAGGACATTGTATATATCCAACCACAGGACATTGTATATATCCAACCAGAGGACATTGTATATATTCAACCAGAGGACATTGTATGTATCCAAACCAGAGGACATTGTATGTATCCAAACCAGAGGACATTTTTTACCTCCAACCAGAGGACATTGTATATATCGAAGTAGAAGACATTGTATATATCCAACTAGAGGACATTGTACACATCCAACCAGAGGACATTGTATATGTCCAACCAGAGGAAATTGTATATAGCCAACCAGAGGACATTGTATATATCCAACCAGAGGACATTGTATATATCCAATCAGAGGTCATTGTATACATCCAACCAGAGGACATTGTATACATCCAACCAGAGGACATTGTATACATCCAACCAGTGGTCATTGTTCCATCAACCATCGGACATTGTATATATCTAACCAGAGGACATAGTATATATCCTACCATAGGTCATTGTAGACATCCAGCCAGAGGTCATTGTAAACATTCAACCGGAGAACATTGTATACATCCTACCAGAGGACATTGTATATATCCAACCATAGGATATTGTATATATCCAACCAGATGAAATTGTATACATCCAACCAGAGGGCATTGTGTATATCCAACCAGAGGTCTTTGTATATCAACCATCGGATATTGTATATACCCAACCAGAGGACATTTTATACATCAAACCAGAGAGCATTGTGTATATCCAACCAGAGGTCTTTGTATATCAACCATCGGATATTGTATATATCCAACCAGATGACATTGTATACATCCAACCAGAGGGCATTGTGTATATCCAACCAGAGGTCTTTGTATATCAACCATTGGATAGTGTATATATACAACCAGAGGACATTGTATGTACCAAACCAGAGGACATTTTATACCTCCGACCAGCGGACATTTTATACCTCCAACCAGAGGACATTGCATATATCCAACCAACGGACATTTTATATATCCAATCATAGGATATTGTATACATCGAACCAGAGGTCATTGTATACATCCAATCAAAGGTCATGTATACATCCAACTAGAGGTCATTGTAAACATCCAACCAGAAAACTTGTATATATCCAACCATGTATATATCCAACCATAGGATATTGTATACATCGAACCAGAGGGCATTGTATACATCCAACCAGAGAACATTGTATATGTCCAGCCAGAGGACATTGAATACATCCAACTAGAGGGCATTGTATACATCCAACCAAAGGTCATTGTAAACGTCTAACTAGAGAACACTGTATATATCCAACCAGAGGACATTGTATATATCCAACCATAGAATAGTGTATAAATAGAACCAGGGGTCATTGTATACATCCAACCAGAGAACATTGTAAATGTCCAGCCTGAGGGCATTGTATACATCGAACCAGAGGGCACTGTATACATCCAACCAAAGGTCATTTTATACATCCAACCAGAGGTCATTGTGTACATCCAAACAGAGAACAGTGTATATGTCCAACCAGAGGGCATTGTATACATCCAACCAAATGTCATTGTATACATCCAACCAGAGGTCATTTTATACATCCAACCAGAGGTCATTGTGTACATCCAAACAGAGAACAGTGTATATGTCCAACCAGAGGACATTGTATACATCCAACCATAGGATATTGTAAACGTCGAACCAGAGGTCATTTTATACATCCAACCAGAGAACATTGTATATATCCAACCAGAGGATCCAATCAGAAGGCATTGTATATATCCAACCGGAGGACATTGTATACATCCAACCGGAGGTCATTGTATATATCCATATGACATTGTATATATCCAACCGGAATACATTGTATATATCCAACCAGAGAACAATTTATATATCCAGCTAGACGACACTGTATATATCCAACCAGAGGACATTGTATATATCCAACCAGAGTATGTTGTATATATCTAACCAGAGGTCATTGTATATATCCAAACTGAGGACTTTGTATATATTCAACCAGAAGGCATTGTATATATTCAACCTGAGGACATGGTATTATATATATATATATATATTCAACCAGATGGCATTGTATATATCCAACCAGGGGATATTGTAAATATCCAACCAGAGATAAAATAAATCGCAATCGCAATGTTTTGCAATGCTTTATGTTACCACTTAAAAGTAGTTCTTGAATGCCTACATACAGGCACCGATACTATCAGTTCATCATTATACATACCTATACACGTCTACCATGTATTTAAGGGCATTGGCTGCCCGCCTGTTTGAAGCTGTAAACGGGTAGAATATGGTGAGGACGTCCAGGAGGGTTTCCTGAATAAACTCGTCTGTCAAGATACTCCTTGCCTTCGGTTGGGTCATCGTGTATAGCTGATAAATATGGATAGCATATAATAAACAAGAGGCACACTAGGACCTGTATCGCTCTACTGGTTTTATTTCGGTTAAAGGACATGACATATGACTTGATTCATAGTATTTTTAATCGTAGCGGTCATTATTTTAAGAGTAGCGGTCACTCTTAGGCACCGCGGCATGCGTGTTTGTAAGTCAAGCACAGCGGCACCGCTATGCTTAAATAGACTGTGGAGAACCATGCAGTAGTGTGCATACTTTTCTTTATCTCGTGTGTCAGGATGGGGTGTGAGAAGTAAAACTTGACATTTCATTTAACCAAGAGCCACAATTCAGCCGCTTCTACTCAGATTTGGCTGGTTATTGAACTTGTTCATGCTTTGATGATATAAACACTCTGATGAAGTTTAATAAAGATCAGACGAAAAACAAAACAATATATTAATAAATCAAGGGCCACACCTCTTACTATTTCAAGTCCGACATGGCTAGTTTTTGAATGGGGGTAGACAGTGGGGGTGGGGTGGTGGGGGATGCGGTAGGGATAGTACTGTGTGGCATAGTGGCTAAAGCAAATAATGATTGACATAAACTACAAAAGATACCAACATTAAATGGATCAACATACAATAAGAATACTGGCTAATTATCATTTCTGTAAAATTATTTTAAAAACGCAAACGCGATCTATAATTGAATATATAAATACTCACGACCCCATCCTCCGCCGAGTACAATATAAGTACCATTTCGTCACATTGTGACGAATGTTTCCCCCACAGTTGGGATTCACCGAGGTGGTAGGCGAAAAACTGGGCCTCCCTGTACCGAGTCCTAATCGTGTCGCTGGAACTAATACATAGGGAACGGATTGATACAATATTCATTTTAACAGTAATTTGGACAAAGATAAGAACATTTCATGTACATGGATTGTGGTTGGGTATCCGAACACGTGTTAATATGGTCGCCGTAGTTTGTTTTGTCGTTACATGTGATACAAATGGGCTCGCAAACTCCTTCTTTCCACTTTCCCCCCAATCATTTCTTTCTTTTTCAATACTTTTCTTAATTCTGTTATTGTTTAACAACTGTTACGAGTGAATGTTTCCAAGTTCTGCTCTGATATAGTATATAGTAAAATAATGTTATACATTGTCACATTTGTAAATTATTTCGTTGGGAAGGGCCGTTACTAATGTTACTAGTCTAATGGTCGAACCATTTGTAATTAATATGACAATAACATATGTTTAAAGGGACTATAGCGACACAGACAAACAATCGCAATTATTGAGAGTTATGGGAAAAATGGGAAAAGTGGTAGTAATTTTCGAAATCGGATAATAAACAAAAAAGATATGGCCATTTCAAGGTTGTTCTAAAACGGATATGGGAACATCCATTTTGAAAACTATGACATCATAGTTCTAAACAGAGTCCTTATATAACGACCCTGTTCTAAATTACTATAATATGGCATATTGGTAAATATCAGTTAAAGCAAAGAAAATCATTACAAATAAATGCAAACTCTTTTACTGGCAATATGCGTTATACCACTTCAGTATACTAATTTTGTACCTTTGCTGTGATTTTCCCTCAATAAATCAGGTAATTTTCATATTTATATATTTTCCATATATGGTAATTTAGAACTGTGATGTCACAGATCCCAAAATTGCGGCTTCCATATCCGTTTCAAAAGAACCTTCAAATGATCACATCTTTCTTTGTTTAATCATCCGATTTCGATCATTCTTTCACCCATAGCCAAGTTTTTCAGTACTGTCAATAATAAAAATTGTTTGGCTGTATCGCTCTGTTCCCTTTAAACAAATACCACAAGGATCTTTGAAATGATGTGGAGTGCATGGTCCAGTGGTAGAGCGCCTAACTCCAGATCGTGGGTTCGATCCTCGCCGCGGCCACGTTATTTATCCTTGAGCAAGATAATTAATCTACATTGCTTAGTACTTGTTCTACCCAGGAAGCCATCGAGAGTGATTAATCTAATGCAAGAACTTGTTTCGCAATCGATGTAAAATAAATATGTTTAAACTAAATGATGCTTGACATTTCTGCAGCTGCAACTATATACTATATCAGAGCAGAACTTGGAACAGTTGTTAAACAATAACAGACCGATGAAAATTCATTGGTGGTATATACATAGCTACAGCTGCATATATAGTACAGAGTGGTCGCGGTTCGAGCCTCCCTGGCGCCACTAGGTAACTTCAATGTGTCCTTGCGCAAGACACTTTCACGCACTTTCCCTCGACTCGTCTGACGAAAGAGGAGGTAAACCGGGTGATCGCGTGCATCAGAGTAGGGCAGGTTCCCGGTTCCTGATGTGCCCTTCTCCTCTCTATGGGTTGTCTCGAAATAACACAATGTGTTGATGATCCATTTAACAAAAACTTAATTTACGATAACGATAGAAAAAGTGAGGCATTCATCTATATTAATTATTAGCCATTTTAAAGCTATTTTATCAACGTACTTGGCTGTGTGATATTTTTCCATTTTGGGTACCGCCGCCACCATGGGCATATAACCCTTCCTCCTGCCCCCCTGTGTGCCGTAGCAGGGGACCTTTGTCTCGTTGTAAACACCCTTCAGTAGCGCATCAATCTCAATGGCTGAAATTGTAAAACATATTTGTATGCAACTGTGAATTATGCACGTGGTTCGGTGGACCAGGTTTAATAAGTACTTTTTTATTGCCCAATTGTAAAACATGGTTTTGAGGCATAAATACTTTCCGAATATAATATTTGATAACGTTTCTATTTGGGCAACAGTTTACATGTTTTGAAGATAACAAACAACACATTTAAAATCGAAAATTTATACCATCAACCTACCGCTAGCATGCGTGTTACTCATGTATTTTGTTTTTGAAATATCTCCCATTGTGGTCGCGTATTTGAAACACAGTGTATAGGCGTAAATATGTAAATTATATCTGTTCCCCACCCCCCTCCAAATCGCTCGTATGTAAATCATTAGCGACTTTATTGAAAGCAAGGTGATCCAAGTAGCATATATATATATAAAATATATAAATACAAATCGACAGTGAAGCTTTCTTTGCACAATTTAAACTCGACATTTCGAAGGAAATACACGCTATTCTAACCCTGCTCCCAAGCTCCGGCGTCAACCTCCATTTAATGGTGAACTTATACCTCCGAAACTACGCAAAGAAATTCAGAGAAACTCAACTCAGCCATTCACTGTCAGACATGGAGCATACAGTCAAGTGCCATAGCTCTGCTATCCATTAAAACAGACTAAACTCATTTCGTTACTTACATACTATATATATAAATATTCAAATTCTCATCATGTATTTTTACTGACATACAAGTTAGCCATAGAGACAAGTGACCTACTTATTGTTTTGCAAATAAGCAGAAGTATGCCTTTTTTCAACATAGTTTGGTCAAAAACAAAACGTCGATAGTCTAGCGTGCTGCCCTCCGACAACTTCGAAAGTCGAGCGCGCTGTCCTCCGACAGCTCTTGTTTTGTAATGCATCCACTTTGGCAACAGAAGTTCCTACGAATACCACCTCAACGAGTACCTGTTTCTATTGGCAGGAGGTTGTTGGGATCGCACACGAATGACGGATTTTCCCGACCGCACGCCTGTGGGTTTGTGATGGGGTCTGGATACCTCGTTACCCTCCATATTCTAGTGGGCTGTTCCTGACACAGACATGGCTCCAGTAGCACAACCGCAAGTATACACACGATACTTAGAAACATGGTTATTTCTGAAAACTAAAAAATATTATTTTGAGGACAAAAGATACCACAAACCAGAGAGACTTAGTGGATATGACGTTAAACACAATACCTTGTCCTGAAAGAATTCTAACTTTAAAGTAAGTCTTACTTTGAGTGACTCCAGTATGGAAATCTGTACTGACTCACCGTCTACAGTCAGTACCTTACTGACTCACCGTCTACAGTCAGTACCTTACTGACTCACCGTCTACAGTCAGTACCTTACTGACTCACCGTCTACAATCAGTACCTTATCTTAGAAGGTTACATTGCACCATTGATTTTCCTTCTTTGTTTTATATAGGACGAATGTATATCAAGAGATAAAAAATGCGCATTTTTCTCCGTAGAAAATTTTAAAACACATATCAATCAAACGACCGAGCGTCCACCAATATAAAAATGCAATAAAAACAGGGGGTCATGTATCATGTAAGAACACGCCAATCTGTTGAATGACGTCACGTTCTATTTTGACACGTCACAGATAGATTTACCCATTTCTACTTTCGCTTTACTGTCTATGTCAATTATAAGTAAATATCTCAAACAAACACTTATCAATGTTCACAATACATCATTTGGCTCAATTATAGGTAATAATAACAAAAAGCAATCAAAAGTATGCATTTTGTATCACTAGTAAGGCAGGGAAACGTTTTTTATTAGGCACTATTTGACTATACACCACGGAAGCACAAACGCAATGGTGCAATGTAACCTAGAAGCGAGACTAAATAGATCCTGCGTAAAACAATACCTGATGTAAAATACCTGATCTACAATGAAGTAAAACGGGATTTTACGTCCCATCAACACATTTTGTTAGGTTATTATGTTATATTTGGACAGCAACCTCGGAAGGAGATGAGATGATGCCTGCGCCAAGGAGCTAACACACACACGACAGAGGAGTGTAGCTCCAACGCGCAGTGCCGTTATCCAGTGATATACCAAGGTCACTTTTAAGAGTAACGAAGAACAAGGTCGCTTTTAAGAGTAACGAAGAACAAGGTCACTTTTAAAAGTAACGAAGAACAATGTCACTTTTAAAAATAACGAAGAACAAGGTCACTTTTAAAAGTAACGAAGAAACACACTTATAAATGTAAATATCTTCTGAATGTATTTTACAAAGTATGTGTTATGCTAAAGTTACTACCATCTCGGTTCCGTCACCCCGTATTGATTAGACGAAATCTGTTTTGGGCTAACGGGGCTGAACAATACTTGCTCCGCCTCCAGTGACCTCAACATTTGACATTCCAGTCGATGTATTAGTATATAGGAGACGGCTGCGGTCGTAGAGCTCTGTGTGAATCATAGCTCTTATGATTTTATTTTCTGTACTTCCCACAGAGCTATGACGCGGCCCCGTATAAAATACTTAGTAGCAGAGCATGCGTCGACACCATCCACACTTCTGAAGACATCTTTCAATGCTGCATACATAATCGGCTTCAATTGACTAGACATTACTTACCACACAAGCATGCATAAAACTCACCAAAAAGAAAGATATCACGCCGATCTAGTAGTGTCTTTAGTAACGTTAAATGTGCTGATGTCGTCTGAAACCTCGCTTTGTGTATTGTTTTGATCAGTTTTATGCATGCACATGTGGAATTTAAAGTTTTCTTCAGAAGATCGGATGTCCCGAGCCGTTTTTATAAAGGAGACGTATCATAGCTCTATGGTAGGTACAGTATAAAGCTATGATTCTCACAGTTAGATTTAGACCATGAATATCTCCTAAATGTTTTTTGAATGGTGTTTTACGTCATTTTTAGCAAACGTTTGGCCGTATATCACGGTCGATTTATTTTGTGGTAGAGGCAAACCACGTCATATGTGCCTGGGTAGAACCAATAATATATACCTCCCGCCATCCGTAAAAATCGACACTTTCTCATTGACAAGTCGAGCTCCCTGGCTCCCTTGTGGGATTCGAACCCAGCGGTGAGAGGCGAGAACGTTTTAGATGCAGCGACTTTACTATCCCGACCACATAAGCGCATCTCCTAAATGCAGATGAGTTGTGTTCACATTGTATCGCGTTGCCATCATATTGCCTTCAGTATGGTATTTTTTCCTAGCTGCTACGTGAACTACTTAAAAAAAAGACATCAGCAAATACAATGTATGTATCAGTATATATATATACCAAACAATAACTAAACATTGGGACTATCAGGTTCCCTCTACCGGATATAGCAATATCCCCGGGTAATAGATAAATTGTTTTATATGCGAAATTAATGGAAACACTCTGTTTTTTTATTATTATATACAAGTCTATTTACTACTAGTACATTAACTACTGGTAAGTTAGCTACTGGTACGTTAACTACTGGTACATTAACTACTGGTTCGTTAACTACTGGTACATTAATTACTAGTACGTTAACTACAAGTACATTAACTACTGGTACGTTAACTACTGGTACGTTAACTACGAGTACCATTAACTACTGGTACGTTAACTACTGATGTATTAACTACTAGCTGGTACGTTAACTACTGGTACGTTAACTTAACTACTAGTACATTACCTACTGGTACGTTAACCTGGAAAACTGTTTTTCCTGATATACATTTGGAAACACGCATATACATCAAGCGACTTTATAGCTAAACACTACTCATAATCATCAAAAAAACTGACCAATCAGTGACCAGAAATAAGACATACCAATACATTCTGGTAGGCGATAAACTCGGTCTTTATCCTTGATGTTCAACCAAGTTTACTGTTAAAATTAAGGTAGCTCGATTGCTTCTTTTAAACACTGAATATTTCGTACACATGCATAACCATTGATTCAATATAATAATGTATCTTTCAAAATCAAAATCTTGAAAATTATCGTTTTTTAACTCTGCCAAAGATTTTATTTTACTATAGAACCTAAGGATAAAAACCGAGTAACACAAATGTTATCACCTACTGAAAACAAGATAAAATCTCAACATCTCTGCAATGGAAAATTATGAATACACGCAAGACGTTACGTCTAAAATGTTCTCGCCTCTCACCGCTGCGGGTTCGAATCCCATTGGGAACTCGACTTGTCAAGTGAGAACGTGCCGATTCTTACGGATAGCGGGAGGTGTACTGGTTCTACCCAGGAAAATTGGGTGGTCTGTCTCTACCACGAAAAAATCGACCGTCATACATGGCCTAACATATGTGCTAAAATGACGTAAAACACCATTCAAACAAAGAAAAGACCAATAGACGTTTTCAGTTAAAATAATTGTTCTTTGATCAAAAGATCAAGTAAGTAGCATATTTTCCACGGATTGTTTAAGTATACCATGTATATTGATTTTGCAAAAACAAATCATAATTGCTAAATTAACAAATCTTTTTTGATCGACTTTACTGTTTACATAATTATTCTAGAAAATGAAAAAAAAACAACACCCAAAACAAACTATCAAGCAAACAAAGACATCACACACGAACAAAGAAGTTATAGTTACTTACTGTGTATTTATATCTATATCCTATGTTGTGTAGTGAAAAGCAGATGTGATAGTGCCAGAAATGGCTGGGAGGAATGTGTTTCTTACTCACCTTTAGACTTGCTCTAGAGTACGTACGTAGCTCACGCTGTGCGCGCTGTGTGCACTTTGTGCTCGCGCTGTGTAGAGCTATAATAATGCAATGGGCTGGTTTTGAAGACACATTTAAAAAGGGAGTAACCCGACAAATAACGGCAAAATTGCACTACAACACCGTTTATCAAAACTCAGATGTTCAGGTAATAATGTATATGTGCCGATTAAACATTATAGGTTTATTCATGGGTTCTTAAAATAATATGCGTAACATGAATTATGAGCCGGTAACTCTTAATTTGACGCTCCAGTTTTGAATTCTCAAATTATGTCAGTTACCTCGTTGTCAGTCGGTGTTTAGAAACGGCGTTAAATTTGGTTGTTGTTGGCGGGATAGCTATTTTAAATGTTGTTTATCAAATTCATGAAATAATATTCTATGAAAATTAATTGTTATCAAATGTCAATAAAATTCATATAATAATATACGGTACCATTCTTTATCTGACTTTTTAACCAAGATAACACTTTCATCTTTATTCCACCTTCACCTTTTATTGTGTTCTTTGGTACATCAACATATTAAATGGTTTTCTAATACAAGCATTAGCAGACACTAGGAATCTTAATGTGAGGAAGCTACCCAGCTGGCTAGCGGAACGTCGGACAATACTCGTTGTTTTTAAAAGCTTTATGTACAGTACATTTTATATTTATGATAATATAAATAAATAATTTCCGTGTTTATAGAAGAATATTATTAAAAAATATATATATATTAAAAAAAACACACGCATACAAAAACACACACTACCACATAGCTTTTAAAAGTATAGGAGAGTTAGAGTTGCTATGTAGATGATACCCGAAGTATTTATGATTTAGAAGAAGATGAAATAAAATAAAACAGAACAGAACAGAAATTTGCTTTGCTTCCGTCTTGTTGACTTTGGTAATTTATTAGAGAATCATTTAAAGTAGCTATCCCGCCAACAACAGCCAAATTGGACAACAAATATACACCGATCCTAAACGTAATGACGACGAGGTATATAATATATGACTGATATAATTATTTGGAGAATCCAAACTCTATAGACACAACATAAACGGCTTTAATCAGCTCCCAAAACTGGAGCGGTGAATTAAAATTTACCAACTCATTATTCACTTTACGCATATTCAATCACGGGTAATCTAAGAACTCGTGAAAAAAGCCTATACTTTTAATTGGCAAATATACGTGATTATATAACCTGAACACCTGGCCTAATATTCATCAAACTTTTGAGCACAAGAATCGAACTTGGACTCAAAATCTAATTCCAAATAGAAACAATTATACAAGCAAATTACTATATTTACTTACAGAAACGAGTAATTTTAAAGGTAATTTAACAGAAAATGTCTGAAAATGTTGATAGGGTTTGCAATTTTTTTTTGAGTCTGAGTCTGATTCTTGGGCTCAAAAGTTTGATGAATTTAGGCCCAGCTGGTAAGCGTTTTGATTAGCGGTTTTGCCGTTATTTGGCGGGTTAGTTTTTTTTAAATTAATACCAACTTAATTATTGGAATTTGGCCATTTATCGTCATGGCTATCTCGTTTGTCATGGTGCATCGAGATATGCTTGTCTATTTCCATTTGTCTAAATAAATACTTTTTAAATTTGTTCTATTTGGGTACGGATTTTAAACATTTGTTAATGAATATAAAATACATTACGTGGTCCGAGTATTAACTTTCATACCCCACCCAACCCCATTCTCCAAGAAGCGAAAACGGGGTTGGTTGGGGTATGAAATAAAATCTTTAAATTCGGATTTAAAAGTTTGCATATTGTAAAATTAAACCATTTATAAGTGTTTTTTTTAAACAGGTTATCGCATTTTTCAGTAAAAAGGTTTTTTAACGTGTTTTATTTTCGAAATATCCGATATAAAATCCTGCTAATATAAGCTTTACCATTGCTTAATAGAATTAAGACGGAACTACGTAATAGTTCGCACTTAAAATAGTACTTTATTTTTATTTTTTATATCTATAGCATTTTCTGAGGCTACGGAAATAAACAAGTCAATTCAGTTCCAAAGAAACATTTATCTAGTCTAACCCAACACCTATAACCTTTTTTGCAGACAAACTTATTATCTCACCTATGATTTTTCCTGTTATAAGATAAGAATCCACCAAACTATGGAACTTTAAAGGGACACAGCAACCTTGAAGTTGTTACCAAAAATTAAAAGCGTGCGCGCGTGGTTCTAACGTATAAAGTCCCTTTGCCAAATGCGCCAACGGGAGAATCCCTCAGTGACACTGTATTATATCTTGACTTGAAACATTAAAAGCGTCACCATTTATAAATCAATATAATTTTGACTAAAACCTGTTTGCATATAATTAATTAAAATGTTGAGTTTTCATTTTTTCTTTCTTGTGTTACCTTAGAGTTAAGTAACTAATTGGTACACTATAATCAACTGTTATAACATGCAAACAATTTTTCGCTATACAATTCTTATAATTAGTATTAATGATTGTAAACACATGTAAACTAACATGTTACAATATAGAAATACGGCTAACGGGACGCCGCGAGTTAACAAAAAATCCATGTGTCCCTTTAACCTTTTCTATTCCAGTATGCACTGTAACCAATACTCTGTAAAGGATTATTTGAATACCTTGTCGAGAGTAATATCCCTTTGAATAATTAGGTCTACATGTTGTTTCTTTACTAAACAGGTCTATGACTGAGTGTAAGCATAGAGTCGAAATTTCGAAAATGTTCATCAGAGACCTAGTAAAACTTATTAATACGCTTCTTATACATACAACCACAAAATCGAACAGAAATGGGCAGTTTTCCCCTACGTATAATGACCGTTTTCATAAAAATGGAGGGATTACTTTTTATTATAGGAACTACATTCGACTACACCTCAAAGGCTTTACACCTCGGAGACGTACATGTTATTAGTGGTGGTAAAGCTTGTGGGCCATTCTCTGTTAAGTCCAGCCTCTATTCTACCAGGGACTGTAGATAGACATTAAACGGGTCCTGATTGTACCTATACTTTAGGACGTCCTACTGGTTTTATGGCGGAGGGACTATAAACCTTAGAACTACACACACACACGCGCGGGCCATTCTCGGACAACCAAATTTGTAAAACGTATTATTTTACATTTAATTAACTTTTTTGTGTTAAATCAATGTTTTGTAATTTCAATAGTTTAATATTTTATTTCATGATATTTCACTATTTGCACACAGTAACGTGCTTGACCTTTGCAAAATTGACCTTGACCTTTCATGGCCATTATGTTTTGTCTTTACCGTCATAGTAATTGTCTACACCGGAAGCTGTTATTTTCTTGATTTTAATATGAAAACATTGCTCGTATGATAAAAATTAAACCATTCTTATTACATATTATACAATTATGGACTTTTCAGCTGTTATACATGATGTGATATGCACCAAAAAAATCATTATTGACCGAGGCGATAGCCGAGGTCAATAATGATTTTTTGGTACATATCAACATCATGTATAACAGCTGAAAAGTCCATAACTGTTTTATTATATAACCCTCAATTTATCATATTGTTGAAAACAGGTCAATATCAGAAAAAAACTGAAAACTGGTCAATATCAGAAAACTGGTCAATATCAGAAAAAAACAGGTCAATATCGCTAGATATTTTTTCTAAAAAATTACTTTTTAGCCAATGAAAACGCGTCTATTTATAGGTTATATAATAACAAGTTTTATTTCCCTAATTTTAATGGATGTTTAAATTTTACTTTTACAAAATGTGTAGCTACATTTTATTGCCACATTTTTGGTATAATTTGTTATCCTCTTATATTCATGTTTTCATCTACGAAGGCTACGTTTACATTTAAATAAAGATATATGTGTTTCCTTTGTGTGAATCTACTATTTCAGACATTTTTGTTCATTTTGTGAAAAAATACCAAATCAATGCATTTGCATTTGAAGAGACAATTCGTCGCGGCAAAGACCTTAGAGTAATAGGTCACTGAATTTAACTGAAACAACCTTAATCAAATACACATTAAATGAAGAAATCAACTGCAGTGTTATATTGCTCATTGTAAAAACTCCGACATGAAGCTGCACAAATCACATTTTCAGTATTTATTGTTATACATGCTTTAGTACTGGAAACTAAACTCTACGTGTCGGAGGCAGATTTAGAGTCATTAGATATACTGAATGGAATGTACAAACTCAAAACATAACTCACATTTATTGACGAGTCAGTCCTCAACTTGTTGAAAAGAAAACAACAGAACAAAACAACAGATCGAAGAATGAACATTCGTTTTACGGAGCAAGCTATAACCCAAACAATAACAATGTGTTTTTGAGATGATAGCTCTCCGATGTTCGGTTGACTGAAGAATGTTAAGTTACCACTTCTAAATGTGTGCAATTAGTACAGACTCCTTCATATTAACTTCCGATTATAGTTAGTTCAAAGTAGGAAGCATTTTGAAGCATTTCATTTTCCCAAAACATGAATGAATCATTGACATTACATTTTTTGAGGCGCCTTTGTTTATTCTCATATGACAACATTTTATGTGTTATGTTGTCTTGAACAGTGTTAAAAATTGTGTATATTGTTGTGAACAGTGTTCAAAAATCAATTGGAAAGAGCATATTTTAACCGGGTCCATAATAATTACTGGCGTCAATCCAACCTCCGCGTAGTGATATTGTAGTTGGTCGTTTACAATGGTAGTTAACGATGATTTCATCACCAAAAATATGCCTTCAAACACAAAAAAAAAAAAAAAAAAAAAAAAAAAGAAGCTAGAAACTACAAATACTACGCTTGGTTGGAAATTTGGAAATATAAGGGATGTGAAACAAAACAAAAAAAGTCATTTTACAGTTATGAGTACAATACTGAATTCAACTGGACTCGTACCCAGCAGACATAATCCATATCTGGACGAGGCGAACCCAGCAGACATACTCCATATTTGCATTCGGCTTCGCCTCTTCCAAATATGGATTATATCTGCTGGGTACTCGTCCAAAAGAATTCTGTAGTGTACTCAACACTGTAAACTAAACTAAAGGTATTCTCTGTTTATTTTACACAATTATGTAATACACCTTTTTATGGCAAGATTACGGCCACTGTTTTTCCTGACAAAGGGGTAAAATCCCCACGAACTCATATTCATTTTGTAATTATTTATCGTGTTCATTAAATGCTTTCATCATGTCCATAAATTCAGTTTTGTTTCAAGTGCTTCTTGAGTGGTGACAGAAAACAATAATCGTGGCTCCAGCGAGAAATAGTCTTTACTACAGAATTTCAGGCAATTCCCCAGTTCTGCAGGCGAGAAGGTTCTAGACCCAGCCTGTATAGTTTTTTATTATCTCGATGCAAATGGAGGATGGGCCTAGAATGTTCATTCCTGATGACGTTATACAACCTTTTTGTGTTGGTGTGCCATCAAACCCAATTCAGCCGTATTTTGAGCAGGCGCAACATTCACGCACAACATTGCGACGTCGATGCATAATATGTGAATAAGACGGCCTGCTAAAGGTCCTATCCTGGCAGCAAGACACAAAATGGGTCGCCTGCAGTGATAACGACTGCACTACACCCGTCGACAGTTAAGTTCAGTTCTATTCTCGGACGAGTTTAAGTTCAATGTAACCATACGGGACAACCGACTCCATACCATTGAATCAACGTCTGTTCGTGGAACGGTCTGCTCAAAATATTTTCGTACACAAGCACATATGTGAGAAAATTTAATTTTGCACTGTGATTTTGTATATTGACGACAGTTTTCTCATACCATTCATTACCTTTTCCATATATCCTACACTAGAATAAGTGTTCATGCTCACAGGTGCTTTTTAAGGGCCGTGGGACGAAATAATTTCATCCCGACAGTACAACACAGCAACATTTTCCAGTTGTTTTTAGTAATTACAGCATGCTTTGAACATCAGTTTTCAAAATTTAAGTTTTCTATGAAAGTCGTGCTATGAAATGTGTCCGTACTATTTATTTTGCGTACTCTTTGGTGACTAAAGCCGACGGTCGGGAACGTTTGTAGAGGCGATTTGAGAACGACAGGTTGATTGTTGTGTGCAAAGATACAGTAGAAGGGGAGGAAGATGTGTGCCCTTGTCGGGTGGAATATCCCAATATCACAAAACAAGACTTGTGGTATTAGTATGAAATGTCAGCGTCCAGTCATACGTATATTACGTCCTACCGCCGGTAGTGGTGCCTGTGACGTCACTTTCTACGGGTCTATTTTTGCTACACAACGAAATATATATTACTACTTAAAAACTTTTGATCATGCAGTTGTTATTAAATGGCGCGATTTTTAAGTTGCCCAGCGGTAATACACTATTGCCAATATACTGACAATATATTATTGTTTATGCAATAGTTTGGCCTGGAAAGCTCGAAGACTCGCTAGTTATTGTTGTATTAATCCTTACTATTTAAAGCATAGTTATGATGTCTGTATTTTGCTGTATACCGATGTATTAGCTCAAGATCCTTATAGAAACAATCGAAATAATTGAAATTCTGATTATTACAGAAATGCGTCGTTAGAATTTCTTCGGAAAAATAAGGCTCGTCTTATGCATTCTAGTATGCAAATTGAATAAAGTACATGCTGATTGGCCAACACTTTACATAAAATTTACAAATGTTTCGGGTCTAAATAACTTAATTATATTGCAACCACTAAAACATCTTCCGTGGTTGTCAGATTCGTGTAGAACAGAACAGAACATAATTGTATTGACTTGTACGTTAAGTACATCATCATAACATATATACAACAATTACAAACTATGTATTTAAATCACGTTTAGCATACAAAGCATATGATTAATATACCGACATTTATCAGCTCTAATGAGGATGAACTATAAAGTGTCCAAAAATGCGTTATATATACTCTATGTGAGATATGTAGCCAATTTAAAAATAATCTTTTTGGTTTTCATCTGCAATATTTCGATGAATTTAATCATACTTGGTCTATTACGATAATATTGTGATATGTATTTCTTCCTTATATCGGAGTAATATCAATATTTTAGAATGAAATGGAAATGGAACTCATCTTCTACATCTTGAGTATTACAATATTGACAAAAACGTTCATTTCTTTCAATCCTATTGATACCATACCGACCTGCTTGCATTCTTAGAGAATGAGACGATAACCTTACTACTTACTAAACTTCCTAATTCGCATGCTATATGACGGCTGTTATTTTTCAAAAATACAAATAATTAAATTCATAAACCAACGAGCCGACTAAGATTACCATTTGTTCACTACTGGCTTAACTTTTGATAAAACACACACTTCCATTACATTAAATGCTATGTCATACATCAACTATTTTTCTTTGTTTTTACAATTTTTCCGTTGCTCAGCGGTATTAAGCCACTGCCATTTTAAAATATAATACAATTGTAAAGAATAAGAATTGTATACTTGAACATTTGTATCTTTGCAAGAAATACTGAAAAGTACGATGGCCCATTTGGCTCACATTTGCTTCTTTTCTATGACTTCCGAATTCCTCATTCCGAATTCCGCATTTAGAAGTGGTAAGTAGTACGAGTAAAATACTACTACCACTACTTCTACCACCAGCACCACCCCTACCACTACCAGCACCACCACTACTACTACCACCAGCACCACCACTACCACTACCAGCACCACCACTACTACTACCACCAGCACCACCCCTACCACTACCAGCACCACCACTACTACTACCACCAGCACCACCACTACCACTACGACTACCACTACGACTACCACTACCACTACCACTACGACTACGACTACCACTACCACTACCACTACCACTACTACTACTACCACTACCACCACTACCACTACAATGATAATGATAATGATAATAATAATTATAATAATAATAATAATAATAATAATAATAATAATAGTATTAATAATAATCATGCGTGCACGTGCATGTATGTGTTTTGTGAAATCACAGTGTTAAAGATGCAGTTACTTCTCACATGTTATATTTAATAATCATGTAATATAAAGGTGTATGAATATTGCCAGTGATCACGAATGTTGTATTTTTTATAATATAAAATCCATAACCTTAAATTAAATTTTATATAATCTGAATATCCCGTTTAATCCTGTGTATACGTATATACTATTTTATTATATAACCTATAAATAGACGCGTTTTCATTGGCTAAAAAGTAATTTTTTAGAAAAAATATCTAGCGATATTGACCTGTTTTTTTGAAATTGACCTGTTTTTTTGATATTGACCTGTTTTATATAATTGTTTTTTTGATATTGACCTGTTTTATATAATTGTAAATTGAGGGTTATATAATAAAACAGTTATGGACTTTTCAGCTGTTATACATCGCCTCGGTCAATAATGATTTTTTTGGTGCATATCACATCATGTATAACAGCTGAAAAGTCCATAATTGTATAATATCCCATAAATATGCACAAACTCCTACTTGAGTACCTATTAATCCTTGGCACACTATAAACTTCAATATAAAATATAAGATTGGCAAAAATACACTTACTATGCTTGTCAAGTTGATGTAAACATGAAAAGGCAAACGTCCTTTTTTGTGTGTTGTTTTTTTCATTGACTAAGAGGCGATGACATTACCCTCTCTTAAAATCAAAGTGGTACCAATAAGCTGTAATATATATCCGAAAGTTCATACGCGGATCCAGGTTTTTACCTCGAGGGGGAGCAAAATTTCAAGATGGTGTATCTAGGGGGTGTCCAGTGGGAGGTCCAGAGGAGGTCCAACCTTTACAAACCTTAATATTTTATGTAATTTTTAAAATCTCAGTCCGGCCCTCCGCACGGGCTACCCTCTGGAACTCTGAGTTTATATACACACCCCCTAGATCCGCTAGTGATATACACCACCTACACACACACACAACAATGTTGACTTCTGAATGCCGATTTCCGCATTCCGAATTAGCCCGAATTCCGCATTCCGCATTCCGAATTCCGCATTTGTATAACGATGAAACAGTTCAATGGGTATCAACTGGCACCATCTAATGACCATCGAAACCATCTGGTGTCTTTTGAAATAGTTTAGTAAAAACACAGATCATACAACATATATTTTTAAATAGTAAAACTCCATTTCATTTAGAGAATATTTTCAAACAGTGAAACGCATTGAAACATTATCAAATGAAACCATTTAATGACGAACGAAACCGTCTAGAGTCGTTTGAAATAATTCGATATATATATACATAAACAAACCAATTAACGAAACGCCAAGTAATTTAGTGGGTGATCAATCGGATTATCTAGCTAAACTTTCGCAATATCTCGTACGGATATTTTTTTCGCTGACGTCACGATGTACCAGACACCGGTCGTCAACAGTTGTAAACCGCGTGGCGTAAGTATCTCTATATCTGGTGTACAAATAATCTTTTTAAATCAACCTCATGAAGTTAAGCAATTAGTTACAGAATTTGCATGTAATTGTTTTTTTATCCACACGCTGTCTTCTTCTTTCTTCTTTTACAATAATGGCAAAGAATCAATTAAGATTATATGGCCAAGCGTGGGGAGGGTTAAAAAAAGTGAAAGATTGCCAAGTTTCCCAAGCTACTCAATCCTGGGTTAAAAACTAGTGCGAATTCCAAGCTGTAATTGTGCGAGGAAAGTATGAATATTTATTATAGTCAACTGTGGTGATGGGTTTTTGATATGCTAGATGATGATTGTGTCTGGTTTGACGGGTATATGGCGTTAAGTACTAAGAAGGGAGGATGTCGAAATGGTTGTAAAAGAGAAAGACGACTGGTTTGCCTTCTATGTTCAAGAGAGTCCCTTTCAAGTATAGTAGATTGGTAACTGTACCCGGAGCCTTGGAACAGTTGTTGCACACAAATCTAGCTGCTCTCCGTTGTATCCCTTCAAGTTTCTGTATATCCTTGATATGATACGGATATCATACGGAGGAATTGGAATTGAATTGAATGTTGTTTAACGGCTCATCAACACAGTATATGTTATTTAGAGCCGCCCCAGAGAGAGGGGAAGGATACATAGGAATCCGGGAACCGTGCCCTACTCTTATTATCGAATAGATTCCTATGGTTCTTTAACGTGCTCGGAGGATAGACCGATACACGGGACAACCCGGTTTACGTCCCCATCCGACGGACGAGGCTAAGGGAAAGTGTCTTGCCCAAGAACACAACGACGAAACTCAGTGGCACCACGGAGGATTGAACCCGGGGCCTCCGGTTACAAATCCGCCGCGCTACCGACTGCGCCACGCCAGCCCTCCATACGGAGGAAGTGTACTCGAGGGTTGGTCGGACTATGGAGCAGTATGCTGCTTGTTTAGTTTCGGGTCTTGCAGCGTGTAGGTTGCGTTTTAAGAATCAAAGGTTTTGGCTAGCTTATTTGTGACTTTGTTGACATGTGGGGACCATGATAAGTCTGATGTGAATTCCACCCCTAGATATGTAGTTTGGTTTACTGTTGCTAGTGTTTGATTATTAATTTTGTAAGTATTGTTGATAGTTGATCTTGATCTTCCAATGTGCATGATGTGGCATTTGTCAATGTTGAAGGACATCTTCCATCTCTGTTCCCAGTGTGCTAAGCTGTCCAGGTCTTTCTGCAATAGTGTAGCGTCCGAGGGTGATCTAACTTCTCTGTAAATCACACAGTCATCTGCAAACAGTCGTACCTTGGAACTAACAGCTGCCGGTAGGTCGTTTATATATAACAAAAATAGAAGAGGTCCTAGAACGGAACCTGGGGCACACCCGATTCTACGGTTGCCTTGTTGGAGATTGCACCATCAACCACTACTTGCTGGGTTCGGTTGCTCAAAAATGCCTCAATTCAGCGATTTGTGTCTCCTCTGATGCCGTAGTGATTTGCCTTGTACAGTAGTTTGCCATGGTAGACTACATCAAACGCCTTACTAAAGTCCATGATGGCGACGTCGATCTGCCCTTTTTGCAATGACTGTACAAGGTCGTGTATAAAGCCCACTAGCTGGGTTTAGCAAAATCTCCGGGCTCGAAATTCATGTTGGTTGTCTACTTAGATACTGTGTTTATCTTAAAGGTCGAGCATATTGCCAACTACAATATGCTCGAGAAGTTTACAAATAATGCAAGTGAGGGAAACTGGCTTGTAATTGCAGGCATTGAACTATTCACCCTTTTTGAAAAAAATTGGAGCAACATTTGCCTGGCTCCAGTCTGATGGGACTTGTCCAGTTTTCAGGGACTTGTTGAAAATTGCAGTAAGTATGGATGCAATTTCTTGGGCGCACTATTTGAGTACCCTGGGTTTTATAGCATCAGTGCCGCTGCCTTATGGGGGTTCAGGTTCAGAAGCGGTTTTCTCAACCCACCCTCTGTAACTTGTATGTTAGGCATGTTTGGATAGGGACTCGGTCCAAGATCTGGTATATCAGAGTTATCCTTTTTGGTGAAGACTGAGGAGAATTGGAGATTAAGTATTTCTGCCTTTTCTCCGGCATTGGATTTTAAGGTTCCATTTTCCCTCAAAGGAGCAACACCACATGAGTCATTTTTAGGCTCTTAAAAAAGCCCCAAAATTTCTTTGTGGTCCCATATTTATTTTCAGATATATTATGTACATATTATGTTGTTCATGTAGTCCCAATAGGAACTTCAAGATTTCTTCTGAATGAGAGTGTTTTTTTTATTTTATCTTTTTAAGTTTATTAACGACAATTATTGATTTATTCTTCTTCATTTTTGCATAGAGCCTATCTCTCTTTTTCCTTAGTTTCTTAGTGTCAGTGTTCAGCCATGGGAGATGTTGTTTCCCATTAACTGTTTTAAATGGAATGTGATCATTTATTAGTTCATTTAGACTTGGTTTAGATCTATCATATAGATCTTGTACGGTCAGGTTGTCAATTTGTGTGAGCAAACTTAACCCACAGGTGTGTATGCCAGCCCTAATTTTTGACTATTCTGCCTTATCAAACAAGAATATACATAACTCTTTCTATAATTGTGTCTTTAATTGTTTATTGATATCAAGTATGGGCTGATGTTGTCTAGTCTTGATGTTGTCCAATCGTAACTGCCCCGTCGGA
Organism: Cyrtodaria siliqua; assembly: GCA_037043455.1. Classification (NCBI taxonomy): domain Eukaryota; kingdom Metazoa; phylum Mollusca; class Bivalvia; order Adapedonta; family Hiatellidae; genus Cyrtodaria; species Cyrtodaria siliqua. The sequence continues at coordinate 132,674 of JAWPHD010004904.1, forward strand.
TTCCGTCACTCGGGAATCCGACTCGGAGAGTACTCGGCCGCCATATTGAACTAGTTTCAAGAAACGATAACTCTTGCGGTAGCGAGCTCTTCAATTATAAGAAAACAATATGGCGACTGCTGACGAACATATTTATTTATTTTGTCAGGGAGTAGTCATAGATGTTCCTGACATAATAATTTATTCATACTGAGGTAGCATGGTGTTCTATGGTATCACGGTACTTAAATGGTTGGACGAAAAGAAAACAAACTGTAAACAATATTTAAAGAAAAAGGAAACTCAAATGCTTTCTGTGATCCTTCTACTAAATTGTTTTGATATAAAATGTTATCAATTTTACGTAAAAAGGTTGATAATTAGTTAACTGTAACTGGAAAACTAGAAGATTGCAGCTTTACCAGCATGCATGTCAGATCAATTGGATTATCGACGACGTTAACGATTTTATTATTTTTTTCCTAAATTAATAGATGAAATAAAATAATAACTTCACAGTAAAATGATAGTTAAAGTATCTTTTTTATTCAATTTCTTTTGATACTAGATATATGCCAAATCTCTTCTTTTCATCGGTCCATCCCCCAGTTTGTAATAGGGTAGGTCGGTAGGCATTTTTTATTGCTTTTTTAGCAAGATATTGTGAGGTTCTATTTATCACAAAAACACATACAAGTTGACGATACAACGTGAAAGTTTCTCTGTGATGTTGTCGGTTAACTTCGATATAAAACCGCCTCAGTTAAATTATGCATTACTGTTACAAACTATAGAACACTTTAAACCAGAAGACCATTGTTTAATATGCAATTTACTAATTAGTTTAATAGTTTATTAGCGTCGTATTGTTCACACGAAATAAAAATATTCAACTCTGAATGTATCATATGACATTCCAGGCAAATCATATGACTTACCTAAATATTTTGCGCTTTTGCTGTGTAATTCGGTAATAATTTGCATAGTTATATCAACAGAGCCCAGTGGAATACCGAGCCACATTTACCGAGTACGGAAATTGGCGAAGAGTTCCGATCGGATGTTGTCTAGTGCGGTGTTGGAAAATAAAAAATAAATAAAAAAAACTAAAAAAAACTAAAATAAAAAAGTTTTTTTTCGTGTTATTTGTTGAAAACACTCACATTTAAGTTTTCCTGAAGAAATGTCCCAGATTAATGTAGTTAGAGACAAGGTGTGAAGATCTCTCTGGTCAACATTTGATACCTAACTGTTTTCATCAATTACTTCACTGGCCAAATTCCGAGAATTATCCAAAAACCTGGGCTGGTTGGAATCGCAGATGTATGTCATTCTCGAAACAAGTCAAAATGCATCGGAAAACGCGATTTCCAAGCAGGTATACATCACATGTGGAACACAATAAAGCACATATTCACAGCTATTGGTGGCGATTCCCCGAATGTACCAATGTCAATCAATTCAATCCGGGATGACTTCAACAACGGAACAACATAACATAAATATCACGCTTACCTTTTTTAAAATTGCTGTATTTGACGAGAAATCGTCAGTTTAGATTATTCAATCCATCTTCGGCTGCAATTGTTTTGAATAGCCTTGATCATCTGCGACTCTTGCTTTTTTAACTTTTGTTTCTAAATTGATATTTTATTTTATTAAAAAGCTATACTTATGGATTTCGTACGCGATAACTACTTTTCGTAAGGTGTTTCAGAGAGTCAAAAAACGTAAGTATATAACAAAAATAAAATAAAAACTGTTAGATTACATTTGTTTGTTCACTACAAACATATCTACTAGTCTGTTTCTAAATTCATAATTATTTTTCATATAAAGCCATACATATTGCTTTTATGAGTCCATTTCGTAGATCTCCATTTTGTGAAAAGGACTCCTTTTCGCACTTTATGCCTACCCCGTTTCACTTTGTCTTTAAATGCAAGCGTCGTATATATGATCTAGATTATATTGAACAAATACACCGAGGCAGTGGGTGAAGTGAATATCCTAAACTGACGATTTCTCGTCAAATACACTAATTTTAAAGGTTATTGTGATATTTATGTTATTACGTGTTCCGTTGTTAACGGTGCATGATCAGAACGAATTTGCACGGATAAAATATACGTTTCGAAATTCCTGAAAAAAACAAAATATCATAACTATCAAGGAACTCCATAAAGTCAGAGTCAGTCAGTTTAGGTTTTATACCAAATACATTCCATGTTAGCACAGACAGACACTTCTCTTGACGTCTGTATCTACTGTCTGGTTGTTGTGGTGGTGCAACGTCTTCACGCCCGTTGACGTAAAGTTTTTCTCGCACCATTTTCACGTCATTACCGTTTTTCCGCTCTCGTTGCATAATGGGATAAAGTTATTTCCGCGTTTCGCGTATTTGTTTCGGCCACTAAACGCCGATCCCTAGGTTGGCATGCTTAAACGTATTCCCCTGATCGTACGATTTCTGCCGCACTAGTTCTCGTTGCTTAAGCAGGTGTGTGTAGAAAAGATTAATTTACCAGAGGCAGCAGATATGACCTTTGACCGCGTACACCGAATTGGACCAAACAATGCAAGGAAACCTCGACCAATAGTAGCCAAGTTCCACTACTGTAGCAATTCTGCCAGTTTCAGGTATTCCGTAAAATAGAAGATTTTCTCTCATTGATCTAGCTTCTAGATCTGTTAGATTTGCGTCTAACATAGAATTCTGGGATTGAAAATGTTTAGCTTTCTGTTCCAGATGTTGGCAAGTGTTGTTTATTTCTTTCAGCTCTGATTTGACAGTTTCAACTTCTTTTTTCTGGCTATCATGTTGTGCACTTATGAAAGAACACGAATCTTCAACACCGTTAACACGAGATTCCATTCTGGTGACCTTTGATTCGAGATCGGATACTTTCATATTTGTGATTTTAACAGTTTTTTCGATGCTTTCAATTTTTGTCATAGACTTTTTAATTTGGTTTATGTCTTCCATCAGTTCCGATGCCCAGTCCGGGGGACCCTGCATATGGTGCATAGAGTACATCTGCTGTGACTGGGGTGTCATTCCAGGGGAATGTGATGGGCTGGGAGTAGAGTATAAATTTCCGTTGTAAAAAGGAGTGTTCTGTCTTTGCATCGGAGTTCCAGGGAATTGTTGCGAGTTGAACGGGGACTGTTGTGAGAATGCCATAGCTGGAGTGTTTATATGTTCAGCTGGAAAATGATACGCCAGTTGTAAAAGTTGTTTACTATTACTCACATTATTTTGTTCAGCGCCGACCCTACCCGTGCATAAACCGGTTTTGTCGCTTTGTCGAATGCGGTCACTTGTATCGTTTAATAAAGCAACTAGTTACTTTAATAGAACATATTACTTCAGTCAAAACTTCAGATGTTTGCATATTTTCAAATATACTTATTAAACTCTCAGGACACTATATATAGCATCATTTTTAAGATAAATATTTAGCTGTGGGTATTAATAAAAGAAAAGAAAAGATGTCTTGAAACGATAGAAAAAGGTGTTTAAAAATCGATAATGTTTTACTTAAGATAATGCTAAGAAGCTTTATGAATACGGATCAAAGTCGACGTAATGCAAAGTTAAGTCATAAACAATGACAATCAAAGGAAAGCAGATATATTCTTTTCTGGACATAATTTATTTATATTTTTTCTTACTATAATTGTGAAATAATAGAACATGTAATTGGTTAATTTAAAGTTATCTGTTGATGGCGAAATGTATTTCATCTGTTATTGAGAATATTTATATACTGTTATCTGTTATCCTCAATCGGTATCGAGTGACGAGAAAATGGTTATTTCCCCTTTTTATGAAATCTTTGTTGTCTGTTATCATCAAATTCAATTTGATGTAATCCTGTTATGAGACACTCCCTTGACCCTCGTCATTTTAAAAGATAGAAAATGTGAACATCGCATGAAAGAATCAAGCAAACATGAATAAATCAATATATGAATCCAATAGGTTGACGATCTGAAAAAAACTACTAATGCGATTACAAAAGAAGTAGTATGTTGTCGTAAACAAGTAGTCTATTGTCGTGAATATGTATATAGCAAAATAGAAATACAAAAAATGCAAAGAAAAGTATATAAAGAGGTGTATAAACACCACGAGGTTTTTATTTTCAATACACAGAGATAAAACATTTACATGTACAACAATTAACATTGCGTTAACCCGGATTAGCGCTAACGGAAATTGACGTGGCTGTTCCGGACATATTCGTGCCGACCCCGAACAGCCGCGTCAATTTCCGTAAATATCACGGAAATAGTTTCAGCTGCATATTTTGCGAGCGCAGTGCAAGCCTATACTGAAATTCTAAGTTCATACCCTTGCAATTTATTGGCGGACTTCTACAGTCGTTTATATTTAAACGCCGTGTAGCAGTCTAAAAGTCGAAATGATCGAAACAATGTCTAGACAATTTACATCAATAAGTAAAAGTATTTGTGTTTGCGTATTCAGAAGTGGATGTAGGGGGGATGGGATCTAAGGAATTCACGGTTAAAGCGTGTTTTATGTATTTGCCTGCCAACATTTTGTTGTAACGTTGCGCGCCACTCCCCGCATCACTCCTCCCACAGACCCCCTCCACCCCTCCACCCAGATATCCAGTACAGACTCTATTGTGCCTATACCTTTAGGATGTCCTATTGGGGAAATGGCGGAGGGACTATAAACCTTAGAACTACACACACACATACTGTAACAACACAACACACACGTGTCAAAGTTCGTACAGTTTATTACGTTCAATAGCAAAGTGATCGTATAGTTTTATTAAACAAGTAATCGTTGATGTAAGCAAGTTCAGTTCAAAACACAAAATTAATCAGTTACTTCTGCAACAGAGTCAGATTCAATTACTTCCTAACTCTAACAACAATCTTGTTGCCGTAAACACCAGAATAGTTCTTAACACCGAACCGTTCTTTATCGAACCAAGATCCTAACCGACAGCCTAACCTTTAGCACTATCTGCCTATGGTAACTGCTGTGTCTCTGCCGCTGTATGCAGGCCAATATAGACTAACAGCCCCCCTACACGAATCCTGTTTCTGGAGGTTGTCGAATCTTAAGTTAAGTATCACTAATATGATGATTATACAGTGGTCAACGTTTGATTGGTCAATTGAATGACACTACTTAATGAGGAAACAAAAGCATCCTACGTCTTTTGAAAACTAAAGTTCAAATATCATCCATGTCCTGGTCTATTAACCACTTATGAACCCCCCGTTTCATCTGCTGACCACATCATACATGTATAATTCAATGGCTAAAATTTACCAGTTATAGAAATATAGTTGTCAGCGTTAGTAAAATACCCATTAACGAGAAATGATGATGTATAAGTTAAGTCCCCCATGCATGACTCTGTTACAATACACACATAAACTTTTTATTATGCTTTCATCGACAGCACCAAGTTTAGGCTCCCGTCTAACGGTTGAGGAGTACATTTTTTAAGTAAAATATTTCGTTCGATTATGTTACGTTGATAACTACTTAAATCTGTTTTGGTTTTATATAATAAAGAAGACAAATCAATGACAGTCAGTATATTCGATCTCTTCTGACGTCACTCCATTACAGTTTACATTGACCAGAGTGTACGTGTACTCGCACAGCTAAAAAAGAATTGAATACGGTGCCACAGTAACTAGCAAGAACGTGTTTACTCAATTTTCATTGAAACTACATTTTGAAAAACGTTGTCAACTTTGTTGTTGGCTTTCTAGGCTATTGTTTTTTTGTATTATATTTACACGAGCATGTTTGTGTTTTACTTATATTGCCTATTGATGCTGCATTGTTGGTTATAGATTAGATCATGGCGGGGATTTCTTTATTTACACTGTCCTGTTTTAATGGGATGCCAGTAGGGTAAGTGTGAGCTTTGGTGCACCCTAGAACCGGTTTAAACCCCCCAGTGACCTACGTAGTCACTGACCTTTCCAAGGCGGTAGCCCTATTGTCAACCCTTTTGTGTTTGTGATGTCGTTTGCATTTATTATTGCTTTTGCCTTCTTGTTTGTCTGTTTGCGTGTTTGTTTCTGCGTTTTGTGGTTGAATGCTACTTTCCCTGTCCGATATTTTTATATTTCTTTTTAGCGTAGATTGTTGCTACCTTCAGCGTTAACGTGACAGTTGTTACATTTAGCGTTAGCGTTGTTACCTTTAGCGTAAGAGGTGATTGTTACCTTTAGCGGAGGTTGTTACCTTTAGCGGCGGTTGTAACTTACCTTTAGCGGACTTGTTACCTTTAACGTTGTCTATCATCAGGTACAATCCCGACACTCTAAAATATTGCCAATACAGTATTATTTCCTTTATCAGATTATCGACATTTCCAAAATTATAATGATCACACCGTATGATCGACCAGCTTTATCACATTTCCATTGAGTATGACTTACATTATATAAACAGGAACATTATCTAAGACATACTGGGTATGCGTTGTATCGTCGTTGGTGCATAATACACTCTGCGTTTGCGTTCGTTGTGTTGTCGTTGGCGCATAAGGCATACTGGGTATGTGTTCGTTGTGTCGTATAATTTGGTGCATAAGACATTCTGGGAATGCGCTCAATGTGTCGTCTTTGGTGCATTAGGCATTCTGTGTTTGTGTTTATTGTGTTGTGTTTGGTGCATAAGACATACTGTGCTTGCGTTCGTTGTGTCGTCGTTGGTGCATAATACATTTTGAGTTTGCATTCGTTTTGTTGACTTTGGTGCATAAGGCATTCTGTGTATACATATATGCGTTCGATGTGTTGTCTGTGATGCATAAGGCATTATGGGTATGCGTTCGTTGTGTCGTATTTGGTGCATAAGATATTCTGGGTATTCGTTCAAAGTGTCGTCTTTGGTGGATTAGGCATTCTGTGTATACATATATGCGCTCGATGTGTTGTCTCTGGTACATAATGCATTCTGTGTATACATATATGCGTTCCATGTGTTGTCTTTGCTGCATAAGGCATTCTGGGTATGCGTTCGTTGTGTCGTATTTGGTGCATCAGACATTCTGGGTATGCGTTCAAAGTGTCGTGTTTGGTGCATAAAGCATTCTGGGTATACGTTCATTGTGTCGTATTTGGTGCATCAGACATTCTGGGTATGCGTTCAAAGTGTTGTCTTTGGTGTCGTCAAAGTGTTGTCGTAAGACATGCTGTGTATGCGTTCGTCGTATTGTCGGTGCATTTAGAGACGTACTACGAAATACGTCTTTGCTGTATCGTGCATTCTAGATATGCGTTTATTGTTTCTTTGAAAATTGCAAAGTGTTGCCTACGTTTTGTTTACATTCTTACATATTCCTCACCTTTAAAGAAACTAGTTTTGATAAATGATAAAACTTACTACAGTAGATGTAATTAGCATGTCTTGTTTTATTAAATTATCCTTTTGTTGTAACACGAAACATGATCTTGACATATGTCACGTGTCAACCAACCCTACTTTATAATTATATATAAGGAACATGACAGATGATGAGCCGTTAAAGGTGAAGGTATTTATTCATTCTAAAATAAAGCAGGACTTTGAGGTATATTTCACGAAGCTGTGTTGTGTGTACATAAAACATAACTATATTCCTTTGTTTTATCTTAAAAACAGCTTCTATACATGCACCGTTTGACACTATGAGGCAAATACTGTATTCTATTACTTCTTTGAATAGCTAGTGGACATGAAAAATAGTAGTATAACCTGAAACGATAAACTGAACCATAGTTCACTGTAGAATTTTCCCACAGTTTAATGCCACTCTAATAACTTGATATTGAAATGAAAATGGGATTTAACGTCCCGTTAAAACATACACTGGGACAGCAACCTCAAAGGAAGACGAGATGAAATATGTAGATTCTCCGCAGACATGCCCCCGCCAGGACTTGAATCCACGTGGGGCAGCGGTCTTCAGCTCTAAAGCGGAATGCCTTGTATCTTTAAAGTACGTGAATGCAATGCATTGATATTGAAACAATATTGTACTATGACATTTCTTGTTATATGTTATCATTCCAAATTTAAAGTCAGAATTGTGCAAAAAACATACACTTTATATTTGATATTAAATTACAAGCTTTATACAACGTCCAATGAGAAGGCGAAACGAACTCCTGAACATTTTGGCTGGCCTTACACAGGAAGTGATTATATTGTGGTATACCAGATATATACAATAATGGTTGACCCAAAGGTCCACGCAGCACAGATGTCTGCCGCAGTTCTTGACCCATTTGGTACGCCATACACAGATGATCAAAACAAACAATTACAACTTTGGTAGCCAGTATGCTAATAACTGTCAACTGGCGTCTATGGTACACCATGCACAGATTATTGGAACAAAAAAACAACAGTTTTGGTACATCAGTATACAATAAACCGGTCTCTATGGTACGCCATGCACATATAGATGATGACATTTTAGTACACCATTAAACAAATAATTAACCACTGTGGAGATGATTAGAATAGTAAGGCCGACCATAAACAATTGTTGGTTTGCTGTTTCCCTACCTAACAAACTAAAAGGGCCATACCCAAATTTTTCAAAGCACTTTTAGACCAAACTAGGTGTTGAAACTATATTTAGATTAGTTTTCTTTACGAGAGCCTCTGTGGTCGAGAGGTTAACGACGTTGCGTTTGTAAACCATCTCGCCTCTCACCGCTGAGGGTTCGAATCCCAGTGGGAGCTCAGCTTATAAGTAAGAAAGTGTCGATTCTCACGCAAGGCGGGAGGTATACAGTACTGGTTCTACCCAGGAAAATGGGGTGGTCTGCCTCTACCTGTTCTACCCAGGAAAATGGGGTGGTCTGCCTCTACCTGTTCTACCCAGGAAAATGGGGTGGTCTGCCTCTACCTTATGGATGGCAGGAGGTATACAGTACTGGTTCTACCCAGGAAAATGGGGTGGTCTGCCTCTACCTTATGGATCGCAGGAGGTATACAGTACTGGTTCTACCCAGGAAAATGGGGTGGTCTGCCTCTACCTTACGGATGGCAGGAGGTATACAGTACTGGTTCTACCCAGGAAAATGGGGAGGTCTGCCTCTACCTTACGGATGGCAGGAGGTATACAGTACTGGTTCTATCCAGGAAAAATGGGGTGGTCTGCCTCTACCACAAAAAAAAAGAAAAGAAGTTTGTTTGTTTGTATGGTGTTTACGCCATTTTCAACACAAGTAAGGTTATAAAAAAAAAGAAAAAAGATCGTCATATATGGCCTTAAATGGGCTAAAATCGACGTAAAACACTATTCAAACAAATTCAAACTTTTGTTTACATTAAAAAGATTTACCTACCTACCCACTACATTGTTTTGCTGTTTTGTTAAACTGTAATATACAACTTAAATAAGCCTATGTTAACGACCCATTGACCTTAACTTCTTATTTCTTAATCTTATGTGTAATTCAACGGTGGTTATGTGCACTACTCGTGATTCGATATCGATTATGTAATCGAGTATGGCCTCATCGAGTTGGTTGATTTAAATATCGAGATGGGTGTTTAAATCAATCAACGAGATGACAACATACTCTATGTAATATATAGAGTAAGGTCTCTTCGAGTTGGTCGATTTAAACATCGAGACTGGCGTAGACAATCGAGGTGTTTAAACCAACCGTCGTGATGAGACCACACACTATTTGTTTTGTAGCATGTAAATTTTACCTGTCTGCCAACTCTTACTTCCGATAAATGGTAGTTAGAGTCTGACAGATGTTATTTTCAATTAAATGCTTTACAACTGTGCAACTACAAAGGAAATATCAGCGAGCATGCTACAATGATTTGGGCCGTGCAAGTAGTGGGGCAGACTGGCGAACAAAACAGTGAATTGTTTGACAAAAGCGTCAGACTTTGCACATAGCTTGACTATCTATCCCAGTCATGAGGGCCTGCATTAAAACACTTCCTTAGCATGCTTTTTAGTGTTCCATTAAACCTCTCCACTAGTCCGTTTGTCTCTTTATGGTATATTGATGATGTAAGTTTGGATATTCCAAGACTTTTACATAAGTCGTGCATCAGTTTCAACATAATATTCGTGTTTTGGTCCGATAGTAGTTTATCCGGGATACCTAGACGACTGAAGATAGCAATCAATTCCTCAGCTATACTTCTGTTTCCAGTGAAGGAACAGCTATCTCCTCTGGATATCTAGTTGCGTAATCAACAAGGACCATAGCATACATGTTCCCTCTTTCTGTTCTTTGTAAAGGCCCAATCATATCATAAATGGTCCGATATAATTGGCATGGGTATTAATGGTGCCCTGTCACCTAGCCTTTTTCTAATCGCTTTTTGGCACTGGTCGCATGATGCACAATAATTGCTAACATCTTTAAATAGCCCTGGCCAATAAAAGTGCTGGAGAATTCGACTCTTTGTCTTCTCAATATTCCCAGCCATGGGAATATCATGACCAATCTCTAGCATACGTTTCCTACATATTTTTTGCAAAACAAGCTGAATCACTTCTTTGATATTGCCTTTTTTTTGGCTTCCATTTCCTTGGTAAGAGCCCATCTTTCTTGAAAAAGCAAACACGTTCCATGTTCGTCTCATCTTCTGTTCTGATTTCGGCAAGTGTCTTGTCTTCGTCTTGCAACTTCTGAATAGCATTTGCTCCAAGAGCTAATAAATCATCAAGCGCAGTTGTTATACACTCTACTGGCTGATCGTGTTTGTCCTGTGATTTATTATTGTCATGGAATATGGACTTACCTTCAACATCTGTGATACCATATTCTTCGTCCTTTTTTCTGATTTGCTTGTTCAACACACTTTTGTGCTATTGTGCTAACCAGTGCCTGGGTTTCTTGATCTCTGAACGCCTCATTGCCAAGCGACGTGTCGTTGGGTAGTTGTTTCATAACACCAACCATTAAAAGTCAAGGCCCAAAATTACATTTGACATGAACTAAAGCCAACGGTAAAGTGTAAGATACCCCGTTAGCACATTTGACAGTAGTTGTTTCAATTGGTAGTAAACTTTCCGTTAATTAGCGACTGAGTACACCCTGTGTGTCTCAAAACGAAGACGTTATGTCCATTTACCTGACCTTCATCTAGCTAGGGCCGCAACAATAGATCTGTCTCTCTGACCAACTAGGCCTTACCTTTATTGTCCTTAACTGGACATTCTCTAGCAAAATACCCAAGTCCCTGGCATTTATAACACTGGATGTTTGGCAATTTTGTGTTGCGTGAACTATTAGAAAATTTACTTACCTCTTGAGATGCCTTAAGCTTATGTTTATATGTGAACAGGTACTGTTAGGTAAACCTCACAACCTCACCGACTGTTTTCAGATCCTTTTCTCTGAGCCATAGACTAAGCTCTGAAGGTGAATTATTTAACAGTTGCTCAATAATGGTGTTCATACCCATACGTCCACTGAACATCTTCAAGACTAACCCAACGCTCAAAGAATTTGTCATTTTAACAGATCATTTCCTAAAGGTTTCATCGTTCTGTCGTTTGCATGCCCTAAACTTTTCCCTGTATGCCTCTGAGGTCAATTCATATCTCCTTAAAATTGCTTTTTCTTAACAATTTCATAGTCATCCGAGTCAGCAATTGATAGCCTAGCATAGGCCTCAAGTGCTTTTCCAGACAGTAAAGAAGCTAATCTAGGTATCCATGCTGATCTATCCCATTTACGGACATTAGCCAACTTTTCAAATCCCCTTAAATAAATGTCAATATCTTGACCCTCTACAAATTTTGAAATTTTTGGCCCCCTGTACCCGATTTCATCCCCTGCTTGAGTTTTTGTCTGAAGTTCCAACTTTTTTAATTCAAACTCCTGTTTTGTATTTCAAATTGAATTTTTCTTTCTTCCATCTGCCTTTCATGCTCTCTCTTCTCTCTTCTCTCTTTCAGATTCCATTAATCCCAGCTCATGGTCCGTTCTTTCTTTCTCCATCAACGGGTCAAGCACACTTGCACTTACACTACTTTCGTCCCTGTTGCGTGAAGATCTTAAAATCCCTGCAGTCCCTGGAGTGTCTATTAATTCACCAGTCTCACTCATTTTTAAAAGTTAATGAAAATATATCTATATATTTAAAGATTTTTTTTGATTTACAAATTAAGAAAGTTATATATTCCAGTTATGCTGAGCACATAAGTAATTTAAATCAGTGGATATTGAATTAACTGTTTTGATAATTGATACTTCACACATCCAGCACAGTCAATATGACGCTTCACACATCCAGCCCAGTTAATATGTCGCTTCATACGTCCCGCCCAGTTACTATGATGTTTCACACGACTCGCCCAGTTAGTATGACATTTCTCAAGTACATCACGGTTAATATGACGCTTCACACGTCCAGCACAGTTACTATGATATGTCAGTCTCACACGTCTAGTACAGTTAATGTGACGCTTCACACATTCAGCACAGTTAATATGATGTTTCACACGTCCAGCACAGTTAATATGAAGTTTCACACGTCCAGCACAGTTAATATGATGTTTCAAACGTCCAGCACAGTTAATATGACGCTTCACACGTCCCACCCAGTTAATATGATGTTTCACACATCCAGCACAGTTAATATGATGTTTCATACATCAACACAGTTAATATGATGTTTCACACATCCAGCACAGTTAATATGACGCTTCACACGTCCAACCCAGTTAATATGATGTTTCACACATCCAGCACAGTTAATATGATGTTTCACACATCCAGCACAGTTAATATGATGTTTCACACATCCGACACATTTAATATTATGTTTCACACGTCCAGCACAGTTAATATGATGTTTCACACGTCAAGTACAGTTAATATGATGTTCCACGCGTCCAGCACAGTTAATATCATGTTTCACACGTCCAGCACAGTAAATATGATTTTCACACATTCAGCACAGTTACTATGATGTTCCACACGTCCAGCACAGTTAATAACATGTTCCACACGTCCAGCACAGTTAATATGATTTTCACATGTTCAGCACAGTTAATATGATGTTTCACACGTCAAGTACAGTTAATATCATGTTTCAGACATCCAGCACAGTTAATATGATGTTTCACACGTCCAGCACTGTTAATTTGATGTTTCACAAGTCCCGCACAGTAAATATGGTGTTTTAACTGTAGTGGAGTACGGGTCCAGTGGTAGAGCGCCGAACTCCTGATCGAGAGATCGTGGGTTTGATCCTCCGCCACCGCGGCCACGTTATTTATCCCTGAGCAAGATAAATAATCCACATTGCTTAGTACTGGTCTACCCAGGAAGCCATCGAGAGTGATTAATCTAAGTTGCAAGAACTTGTTTCGCAATCGATGTAAAAGAAATATGTTTAAAACATAAAACAATATGATGTTTCAGTTAATATGATGTTTCACACGTCCAGTACAGTTAATATGATGTTTCACACGTCCAGCGCATTTAAGATGATGTTTCACACGTCCAGCGCATTTAATATGATGTTTCACACGTCCAGCACAGTTAATATGATGTTTCACACGTCCAGCACAGTAAATATGATGTTTCACACGTCCAGCACAGTTAATATGATGTTTCACAAGTCTAGTACAGTTAATATGATGTTTCACACGTCGAGTACAGTTAATATGATTTTCACACATCCAGCACAGTTAATATGATGTTTCACACATTCAGCACAGTTAATATGACGCTTCACGCGTCCAGCACAGATACTATGATGTTTCACACGTCCAACACAGTCAATATGATGTTTCACACGTCGAGGACAGTTAATATGATGTTTCACAAATCCAGCACAGTTAATATGATGTTTCACACGTACAGCACAGTTAATATGATGTTTCACACGTCCGGCACAGTTAATATGATGTTCTACACGTCCGGCACAGTTACTATGATGTTTCACACGTCCGGCACAGTTAATATGATGTTTCACACATCCAGCACTGTTAATATGATGTTTCACACATCCAGCACAGCTAATATAATGTTTCACACATCGAGTACAGTCAATATGATGTTTCACATGTCCAGCACAGTTAATATGATGTTTCACACGTTCAGCACAGTCAATATGATGTTCCACACGTCCAGCACAGTTAATATGATGTTTCACAAGTCCAGCACAGTTAATATGATGTTTCACACATCCAGCACAGTTAATATGATGTTTCACACGTGCAGCACAGTTAATATGAAGTTTCACACGTCGAGTACAGTTAATATGATGTTCAAGACGTGCAGCACAGTTAGTATGATGTTTCACACGTCGAGTACAGTTAATATGATGTTCAACACGTGCAGCACAGTTAATATGATGTTTCACACGTCGAGTACAGTTAATATGATGTTTCACACGTCCAGCACAGTTAATATGATGATTCACACGTCCAGCACAGTTAGTATGATGATTCACACGTCCAGCACAGTTAGTATGATGTTCCACACGTCCAGCACAGTTAATATGATGTTTCACACGTCCAGCACAGTTAATATGATGTTTCACACGTCCAGCACAGTTAATATGATGATTCACACGTCCAGCACAGTTAGTATGATGTTCCACACGTCCAGCACAGTTAATATGATGTTTCACACGTCCAGCACAGTTAATATGATGTTTCACACGTCCAGCACAGTTAATATGATGTTCCACACGTCCAGCACAGTTAATATGATGTTTCACACGTCCAGCACAGTTAATATGATGTTTCACACGTCCAGCACATTTAATATGATGTTTCACACGTCCAGCACAGTTAATATGATGTTTCACACGTCCAGCACAGTTAATATGATGTTTCACACGTCCAGCAGAGTTAATATGATGTTTCACACGTCCAGCACAGTTAATATGATGATTCACACGTCCAGCACAGTTAGTATGATGTTCCACACGTCCAGCACAGTTAATATGATGTTTCACACGTCCAGCACAGTTAATATGATGTTTCACACGTCCAGCACAGTAAATATGATGTTCCACACGTCCAGCACAGTTAATATGATGTTCCACACGTCCAGCACAGTTAATATGATGTTTCACACGTCCAGCACAGTTAATATGATGTTTCACACGTCCAGCACAGTTAATATGATGATTCACGTGTCCAGCACAGTTAATATGATGATTCACACGTCCAGCACAGTTAATATGATGTTCCACACGTCCAGCACAGTTAATATGATGTTTCACACGTCCAGCACAGTTAATATGATGTTTAACACGTCCAGCACAGTTAATATGATGTTTCACACGTCCAGCACAGTTAATATGATGATTCACACGTCCAGCACAGTTAATATGATGTTCCACACGTCCAGCACAGTTAATATGATGTTCCACACGTCCAGCACAGTTAATATGATGTTTCACACGTCCAGCACAGTTAATATGATGATTCACACGTCCAGCACAGTTAATATGATGTTCCACACGTCCAGCACAGTTAATATGATGTTTCACACGTCCAGCACAGTTAATATGATGTTTCACACGTCCAGCACAGTTAATATGATGTTTCACACGTCCAGCACAGTTAATATGATGTTCCACACGTCCAGCACAGTTAATATGATGTTCCACACGTCCAGCACAGTTAATATGATGTTTCACACGTCCAGCACAGTTAATATGATGATTCACACGTCCAGCACAGTTAATATGATGTTCCACACGTCCAGCACAGTTAATATGATGTTTCACACGTCCAGCACAGTTAATATGATGTTTCACACGTCCAGCACAGTTAATATGATGTTTCACACGTCCAGCACAGTTAATATGATGATTCACACGTCCAGCACAGTTAATATGATGTTTCAAACGTCCAGCACAGTTAATATGATGATTCACACGTCCAGCACAGTTAGTATGATGTTCCACACGTCCAGCACAGTTAATATGATGTTTCACACGTCCAGCACAGTTAATATGATGTTTCACACGTCCAGCACAGTTAATATGATGTTCCACACGTCCAGCACAGTTAATATGATGTTTCACACGTCCAGCACAGTTAATATGATGTTTCACACGTCCAGCACAGTTAATATGATGACTCACACGTCCAGCACAGTTAGTATGATGTTCCACACGTCCAGCACAGTTAATATGATGTTTCACACGTCCAGCACAGTTAATATGATGTTTCACACGTCGAGTACAGTTAATATGATGCTTCACACGTCCAGCACAGTTAATATGACGCTTCACACGTCCCACCCAGTTAATATGATGTTTCACACATCCAGCACAGTTAATATGATGTTCCACACGTCCAGCACAGTTAATATGATGTTTCACACGTCCAGCACAGTTAATATGATGTTTCACACGTCCAGCACAGTTAATATGATGATTCACACGTCCAGCACAGTTAATATGATGTTTCAAACGTCCAGCACAGTTAATATGATGATTCACACGTCCAGCACAGTTAGTATGATGTTCCACACGTCCAGCACAGTTAATATGATGTTTCACACGTCCAGCGCAGTTAATATGATGTTTCACACGTCCAGCACAGTTAATATGATGTTCCACACGTCCAGCACAGTTAATATGATGTTTCACACGTCCAGCACAGTTAATATGATGTTCCACACGTCGAGTACAGTTAATATGATGTTTCACACGTCCAGCACAGTTAATATGATGTTTCACACGTCCAGCACAGTTAATATGATGATTCACACGTCCAGCACAGTTAGTATGATGTTCCACACGTCCAGCACAGTTAATATGATGTTTCACACGTCCAGCACAGTAAATATGATGTTTCACACGTCCAGCACAGTTAATATGATGTTCCACACGTCCAGCACAGTTAATATGATGTTTCACACGTCCAGCACAGTTAATATGATGTTTCACACGTCCAGCACAGTTAATATGATGATTCACACGTCCAGCACAGTTAGTATGATGTTCCACACGTCCAGCACAGTTAATATGATGTTTCACACGTCCAGCACAGTTAATATGATGTTTCACACGTCGAGTACAGTTAATATGATGCTTCACACGTCCAGCACAGTTAATATGACGCTTCACACGTCCCACCCAGTTAATATGATGTTTCACACATCCAGCACAGTTAATATGATGTTCCACACGTCCAGCACAGTTAATATGATGTTTCACACGTCCAGCACAGTTAATATGATGTTTCACACGTCCAGCACAGTTAATATGATGATTCACACGTCCAGCACAGTTAATATGATGTTTCAAACGTCCAGCACAGTTAATATGATGATTCACACGTCCAGCACAGTTAGTATGATGTTCCACACGTCCAGCACAGTTAATATGATGTTTCACACGTCCAGCGCAGTTAATATGATGTTTCACACGTCCAGCACAGTTAATATGATGTTCCACACGTCCAGCACAGTTAATATGATGTTTCACACGTCCAGCACAGTTAATATGATGTTCCACACGTCGAGTACAGTTAATATGATGTTTCACACGTCCAGCACAGTTAATATGATGTTTCACACGTCCAGCACAGTTAATATGATGATTCACACGTCCAGCACAGTTAGTATGATGTTCCACACGTCCAGCACAGTTAATATGATGTTTCACACGTCCAGCACAGTAAATATGATGTTTCACACGTCCAGCACAGTTAATATGATGTTCCACACGTCCAGCACAGTTAATATGATGTTTCACACGTCCAGCACAGTTAATATGATGTTTCACACGTCCAGCACAGTTAATATGATGATTCACACGTCCAGCACAGTTAGTATGATGTTCCACACGTCCAGCACAGTTAATATGATGTTTCACACGTCCAGCACAGTTAATATGATGTTTCACACGTCGAGTACAGTTAATATGATGCTTCACACGTCCAGCACAGTTAATATGACGCTTCACACGTCCCACCCAGTTAATATGATGTTTCACACATCCAGCACAGTTAATATGATGTTCCACACGTCCAGCACAGTTAATATGATGTTTCACACGTCCAGCACAGTTAATATGATGTTTCACACGTCCAGCACAGTTAATATGATGATTCACACGTCCAGCACAGTTAATATGATGTTTCAAACGTCCAGCACAGTTAATATGATGATTCACACGTCCAGCACAGTTAGTATGATGTTCCACACGTCCAGCACAGTTAATATGATGTTTCACACGTCCAGCGCAGTTAATATGATGTTTCACACGTCCAGCACAGTTAATATGATGTTCCACACGTCCAGCACAGTTAATATGATGTTTCACACGTCCAGCACAGTTAATATGATGTTCCACACGTCGAGTACAGTTAATATGATGTTTCACACGTCCAGCACAGTTAATATGATGTTTCACACGTCCAGCACAGTTAATATGATGATTCACACGTCCAGCACAGTTAGTATGATGTTCCACACGTCCAGCACAGTTAATATGATGTTTCACACGTCCAGCACAGTTAATATGATGTTTCACACGTCCAGCACAGTTAATATGATGTTCCACACGTCCAGCACAGTTAATATGATGTTTCACACGTCCAGCACAGTTAATATGATGTTTCACACATCCAGCACAGCTAATATAATGTTTCACACATCGAGTACAGTCAATATGATGTTTCACATGTCCAGCACAGTTAATATGATGTTTCACACGTTCAGCACAGTCAATATGATGTTCCACACGTCCAGCACAGTTAATATGATGTTTCACAAGTCCAGCACAGTTAATATGATGTTTCACACATCCAGCACAGTTAATATGATGTTTCACACGTGCAGCACAGTTAATATGAAGTTTCACACGTCGAGTACAGTTAATATGATGTTCAAGACGTGCAGCACAGTTAGTATGATGTTTCACACGTCGAGTACAGTTAATATGATGTTCAACACGTGCAGCACAGTTAATATGATGTTTCACACGTCGAGTACAGTTAATATGATGTTTCACACGTCCAGCACAGTTAATATGATGATTCACACGTCCAGCACAGTTAGTATGATGATTCACACGTCCAGCACAGTTAGTATGATGTTCCACACGTCCAGCACAGTTAATATGATGTTTCACACGTCCAGCACAGTTAATATGATGTTTCACACGTCCAGCACAGTTAATATGATGATTCACACGTCCAGCACAGTTAGTATGATGTTCCACACGTCCAGCACAGTTAATATGATGTTTCACACGTCCAGCACAGTTAATATGATGTTTCACACGTCCAGCACAGTTAATATGATGTTCCACACGTCCAGCACAGTTAATATGATGTTTCACACGTCCAGCACAGTTAATATGATGTTTCACACGTCCAGCACATTTAATATGATGTTTCACACGTCCAGCACAGTTAATATGATGTTTCACACGTCCAGCACAGTTAATATGATGTTTCACACGTCCAGCAGAGTTAATATGATGTTTCACACGTCCAGCACAGTTAATATGATGATTCACACGTCCAGCACAGTTAGTATGATGTTCCACACGTCCAGCACAGTTAATATGATGTTTCACACGTCCAGCACAGTTAATATGATGTTTCACACGTCCAGCACAGTAAATATGATGTTCCACACGTCCAGCACAGTTAATATGATGTTCCACACGTCCAGCACAGTTAATATGATGTTTCACACGTCCAGCACAGTTAATATGATGTTTCACACGTCCAGCACAGTTAATATGATGATTCACGTGTCCAGCACAGTTAATATGATGATTCACACGTCCAGCACAGTTAATATGATGTTCCACACGTCCAGCACAGTTAATATGATGTTTCACACGTCCAGCACAGTTAATATGATGTTTAACACGTCCAGCACAGTTAATATGATGTTTCACACGTCCAGCACAGTTAATATGATGATTCATACGTCCAGCACAGTTAATATGATGTTCCACACGTCCAGCACAGTTAATATGATGTTCCACACGTCCAGCACAGTTAATATGATGTTTCACACGTCCAGCACAGTTAATATGATGATTCACACGTCCAGCACAGTTAATATGATGTTCCACACGTCCAGCACAGTTAATATGATGTTTCACACGTCCAGCACAGTTAATATGATGTTTCACACGTCCAGCACAGTTAATATGATGTTTCACACGTCCAGCACAGTTAATATGATGTTCACACGTCCAGCACAGTTAATATGATGTTCCACACGTCCAGCACAGTTAATATGATGTTTCACACGTCCAGCACAGTTAATATGATGATTCACACGTCCAGCACAGTTAATATGATGTTCCACACGTCCAGCACAGTTAATATGATGTTTCACACGTCCAGCACAGTTAATATGATGTTTCACACGTCCAGCACAGTTAATATGATGTTTCACACGTCCAGCACAGTTAATATGATGATTCACACGTCCAGCACAGTTAATATGATGTTTCAAACGTCCAGCACAGTTAATATGATGATTCACACGTCCAGCACAGTTAGTATGATGTTCCACACGTCCAGCACAGTTAATATGATGTTTCACACGTCCAGCACAGTTAATATGATGTTTCACACATCCAGCACAGTTAATATGATGTTCCACACGTCCAGCACAGTTAATATGATGTTTCACACGTCCAGCACAGTTAATATGATGTTTCACACGTCCAGCACAGTTAATATGATGACTCACACGTCCAGCACAGTTAGTATGATGTTCCACACGTCCAGCACAGTTAATATGATGTTTCACACGTCCAGCACAGTTAATATGATGTTTCACACGTCGAGTACAGTTAATATGATGCTTCACACGTCCAGCACAGTTAATATGACGCTTCACACGTCCCACCCAGTTAATATGATGTTTCACACATCCAGCACAGTTAATATGATGTTCCACACGTCCAGCACAGTTAATATGATGTTTCACACGTCCAGCACAGTTAATATGATGTTTCACACGTCCAGCACAGTTAATATGATGATTCACACGTCCAGCACAGTTAATATGATGTTTCAAACGTCCAGCACAGTTAATATGATGATTCACACGTCCAGCACAGTTAGTATGATGTTCCACACGTCCAGCACAGTTAATATGATGTTTCACACGTCCAGCGCAGTTAATATGATGTTTCACACGTCCAGCACAGTTAATATGATGTTCCACACGTCCAGCACAGTTAATATGATGTTTCACACGTCCAGCACAGTTAATATGATGTTCCACACGTCGAGTACAGTTAATATGATGTTTCACACGTCCAGCACAGTTAATATGATGTTTCACACGTCCAGCACAGTTAATATGATGATTCACACGTCCAGCACAGTTAGTATGATGTTCCACACGTCCAGCACAGTTAATATGATGTTTCACACGTCCAGCACAGTTAATATGATGTTTCACACGTCCAGCACAGTTAATATGATGTTCCACACGTCCAGCACAGTTAATATGATGTTTCACACGTCCAGCACAGTTAATATGATGTTTCACACGTCCAGCACAGTTAATATGATGATTCACACGTCCAGCACAGTTAGTATGATGTTCCACACGTCCAGCACAGTTAATATGATGTTTCACACGTCCAGCACAGTTAATATGATGTTTCACACGTCGAGTACAGTTAATATGATGCTTCACACGTCCAGCACAGTTAATATGACGCTTCACACGTCCCACCCAGTTAATATGATGTTTCACACATCCAGCACAGTTAATATGATGTTCCACACGTCCAGCACAGTTAATATGATGTTTCACACGTCCAGCACAGTTAATATGATGTTTCACACGTCCAGCACAGTTAATATGATGATTCACACGTCCAGCACAGTTAATATGATGTTTCAAACGTCCAGCACAGTTAATATGATGATTCACACGTCCAGCACAGTTAGTATGATGTTCCACACGTCCAGCACAGTTAATATGATGTTTCACACGTCCAGCGCAGTTAATATGATGTTTCACACGTCCAGCACAGTTAATATGATGTTCCACACGTCCAGCACAGTTAATATGATGTTTCACACGTCCAGCACAGTTAATATGATGTTCCACACGTCGAGTACAGTTAATATGATGTTTCACACGTCCAGCACAGTTAATATGATGTTTCACACGTCCAGCACAGTTAATATGATGATTCACACGTCCAGCACAGTTAGTATGATGTTCCACACGTCCAGCACAGTTAATATGATGTTTCACACGTCCAGCACAGTTAATATGATGTTTCACACGTCCAGCACAGTTAATATGATGTTCCACACGTCCAGCACAGTTAATATGATGTTTCACACGTCCAGCACAGTTAATATGATGTTTCACACGTCCAGCACAGTTAATATGATGATTCACACGTCCAGCACAGTTAGTATGATGTTCCACACGTCCAGCACAGTTAATATGATGTTTCACACGTCCAGCACAGTTAATATGATGATTCACACGTCGAGTACAGTTAATATGATGCTTCACACGTCCAGCACAGTTAATATGACGCTTCACACGTCCCACCCAGTTAATATGATGTTTCACACATCCAGCACAGTTAATATGATGTTTCATACATCAACACAGTTAATATGATGTTTCACACATCCAGCACAGTTAATATGACGCTTCACACGTCCCACCCAGTTAATATGATGTTTCACACATCCAGCACAGTTAATATGATGTTTCACACATCCAGCACAGTTAATATGATGTTTCACACATTCGACACAGTTAATATTATGTTTCACACGTCCAGCACAGTTAATATGATGTTTCACACGTCAAGTACAGTTAATATGATGTTCCACGCGTCCAGCACAGTTAATATCATGTTTTACACGTCCAGCCCAGTTAATATGATTTTCACACATTCAGCACAGCTACTATGATGTTCCACACGTCCAGCACAGTTAATAACATGTTCCACACGTCCAGCACAGTTAATATGATTTTCACATGTTCAGCACAGTTAATATGATGTTTCACACGTCAAGTACAGTTAATATCATGTTTCAGACATCCAGCACAGTTAATATGATGTTTCACACGTCCAGCACTGTTAATTTGATGTTTCACAAGTCCCGCACAGTAAATATGGTGTTTTAACTGTAGTGGAGTACGGGTCCAGTGTTAGAGCGCCGAACTCCTGATCGAGAGATCGTGGGTTTGATCCTCCGCTACCGCGGCCACGTTATTTATCCTTGAGCAAGATAATTAATCCAGATTGCTTAGTACTGGTCTACCCAGGAAGCCATCGAGAGTGATTAATCTAAGTTGCAAGAACTTGTTTCGCAATCGATGTAAAAGAAATATGTTTAAAACATAAAACAATATGATGTTTCAGTTAATATGATGTTTCACACGTCCAGTACAGTTAATATGATGTTTCACACGTCCAGCGCATTTAAGATGATGTTTCACACGTCAAGCGCATTTAATATGATGTTTCACACGTCCAGCACAGTTAATATGATGTTTCACACGTCCAGCACAGTTGATATGATTTTCAAAAGTCTAGTACAGTTAATATGATGTTTCACACGTCGAGAACAGTTAATATGATTTTCACACATCCAGCACAGTTAATATGATGTTTCACACATTCAGCACAGTTAATATGACGCTTCACGCGTCCAGCACAGATACTATGATGTTCCACACGTCCAACACAGTCAATAAGATGTTTCACACGTCGAGGACAGTTAATATGATGTTTCACAAATCCAGCACAGTTAATATGATGTTTCACACGTACAGCACAGTTAATATGATGTTTCACACGTCCGGCACAGTTAATATGATGTTCTACACGTCCGGCACAGTTAATATGATGTTTCACACGTCCCACTCAGTTAATATGATGTTTCACACATCCAGCACTGTTAATATGATGTTTCACACATCCAGCACAGCTAATATGATGTTTCACACATCGAGTACAGTCAATATGATGTTTCACACGTCCAGCACAGTTAATATGATGTTTCACACGTCCCCCAGCACAGTCAATATGATGTTCCACACGTCCAGCACAGTTAATATGATGTTTCACAAGTCCAGCACAGTTAATATGATGTTTCACACATCCAGCACAGTTAATATGATGTTTCACACGTGCAGCACAGTTAATATGAAGTTTCACACGTCGAGTACAGTTAATATGATGTTCAAGACGTGCGGCACAGTTAATATGATGTTTCACACGTCTAGTACAGTTAATATGATGTTCAACACGTGCAGCACAGTTAATATGATGTTTCACACGTCGGATACAGTTAATATGATGTTTCACACGTCCAGCACAGTTAATATGATGTTTCACACGTCCAGCACAGTTAATATGATGTTTCACACGTCGAGTACAGTTAATATGATGCTTCGCACGTCCAGCACAGTTAATATGATGTTCCACACGTCGAGCACAGTTAATATGGTAATATGATGTTCCACACGTCCAGCACAGTTAATATGATGTTTCACACGTCCAGCACAGTTAATATGATGTTTCACACGTCCAGCACAGTTAATATGATGTTTCACACGTCCAGCACAGTTAATATGATGCTTCACACGTCCCACTCAGTTAATATGATGTTTCACACATCCAGCACAGTTAATATGATGTTTCACACATCCAGCACAGTTAATATGATGTTTCACACTCCAGCACAGTTAATATGACGTTCCACACGTCCAGCACAGTTAATATGATGTTTCACACGTCAAGTACAGTTAATATGATGTTCCACACGTCCAGCACAGTTAATATCATGTTTCACACGTCCAGCACAGTTAATATGATTTTCACACGTTCAGCACAGTTAATATGATGTTCCACACGTCCAGCACAGTTAGTATGATGTTCCACACGTCCAGCACAGTTAATATGATGTTTCACACGTCCAGCACAGTTAATATGATGTTTCACACGTCCAGCACAGTTAATATGATGTTTCACACGTCCAGCACAGTTAAGATGATGTTTCACACGTCGAGTACAGTTAATATGATGTTTCACACGTCGAGTACAGTTAATATGATGTTTTACACGTCCATCGCAGTAAATATGATGTTTCACACGTCCAGCGCAGTTTATATGATGTTTCACACGTTCAGCACAGTTAAGATGATGTTTCATACGTCGAGTACAGTTAATATGATGTTTCACACGTCCAGCGCAGTTAATATGATGTTTCACACGTCCAGCATAGTTAATATGATGTTTCACACGTCCAGCATAGTTAATATGATGTTTCTCACATCCAGCACAGTTAATATGATGTTTCACACATCCAGCACAGTTAATATGATGTTTCACACGTCCAGCACAGTTAATATGATGTTTCACACGTCCAGCATAGTTAATATGATGTTTCACACGTCCAGCACAGATAATATGATGTTTCATACATCCAGCACAGTTAATATGATGTTTCACACGTCGAGTACAGTTAATATGATGTTTCAAACATCCAGCACAGTTAATATGATGTTTCACACATTCAGCACAGTAAGTATGATGTTTCACACGTCCAGCACAGTTAATATGATTTTTCACAAATCTAGTACAGTTAATATGATGTTTCACACGTCCAGCACAGTTAATATGATGTTTCACACGCCTAGTACAGTTAATATGACGCTTCACAAGTCCAGCACAGTTACTATAAAGCACAGTTACTATGACGCTTCACACATCCAGCACAGTTACTATGATGTTTCACACATCCAGCAGAGTTAATATGACGCTTCACACGTCCAGCACAGTTACTATGATGTTTCACACGTCCAGCACAGTTAATATGATGTTTCACACGTCAAGCACAGTTACTATGACGCTTCACACGTCCAGCACAGTTACTATGATGTTTCACACGTCCAGTACAGTTAATATGATGTTTCACACGTGAAGCACAATTACTATGCCGCTTCACACGTCCAGCACAGTAACTATGATGTTTCACACGTCCAGCACAGTTAATATGATGTTTCACACGTCCAGCACAGTTACTATGCCGCTTCACACGTCCAGCACAATTACTATGGCGCTTCACACATCCAGCACAATTACTATGAAGCTTCACACATCCAGCACAATTACTATGACGCTTCACACATCCAGCACAATTACTATGATGCTTCACACGTCCAGCACAGTTACTATGCCGCTTCACACGTCCAGCACAATTACTATGCCACTTCACACATCCAGCACAATTACTATGCCGCTTCACACGTCCAGCACAATTGCTATGACGCTTCACACATCCAGCACAGTTACTATGCCGCTTCACACATCCAGCACAATTACTATGCCGCTTCACACATCCAGCACAATTACTATGACGCTTCACACATCCAGCACAGTTACTATGCCGCTTCACACATCCAGCACAATTACTATGACGCTTCACACATCCAGCACAATTACTATGACGCTTCACACATCCAGCACAGTTACTATGCCGCTTCACACATCCAGCACAATTACTATGCCGCTTCACACATCCAGCACAATTACTATGCCGCTTCACACATCCAGCACAATTACTATGACGCTTCACACATCCAGCACAATTACTATGCCGCTTCACACGTCCAGCACAATTACTATGCCGCTTCACACTTCCAGCACAATTACTATGCCGCTTCACACATCCAGCACAATTACTATGCCGCTTCACACATCCAGCACAATTACTATGACGCTTCACACATCCAGCACAATTACTATGACGCTTCACACATCCAGCACAATTACTATGCCGCTTCACACGTCCAGCACAATGACTATGCCGCTTCACACGTCCAGCACAATTACTATGAGGCTTCACACGTCCAGCACAATTACTATGCCGCTTCACACGTCCAGCACAATTACTATGACGCTTCACACATCCAGCACAATTACTATGCCGCTTCACACATCCAGCACAATTACTATGCCGCTTCACACATCCAGCACAATTACTATGACGCTTCACACGTCCAGCACAATTACTATGACGCCGCTTCACACATCCAGCACAATTACTATGCCGATTCACACGTCCAGCACAGTTACTATGACGCTTCACACGTCCAGCACAGTTACTATGACGCTTCACACGTCCAGCACAATTACTATGACGCCGCTTCACACATCCAGCACAATTACTATGCCGCTTCACACGTCCAGCACAGTTACTATGCCGCTTCACACGTCCAGCACAATTACTATGCCGCTTCACACGTCCAGCACAGTTACTATGCCGCTTCACACGTCCAGCACAGTTACTATGACGCTTCACACATCCAGCACAATTACTATGACGCTTCACACGTCCAGCACAATTACTATGCCGCTTCACACGTCCAGCACAATTACTATGCCGCTTCACACGTCCAGCACAATTACTATGCCGCTTCACACAATCAGCACAATTACTATGCCGCTTCACACATCCAGCACAATTACTATGCCGCTTCACACGTCCAGCACATGCAGCTTCACACGTCCAGCACAATTACTATGCCGCTTCACACATCCAGCACAGTTACTATGCCGCTTCACAGATCCAGCACAGTTACTATGCCGCTTCACACGCCCAGCACAGTTACTATGCCGCTTCACACATCCAGCACAATTACTATGACGCTTCACACATCCAGCACAGTTACTATGCCGCTTCACACATCCAGCACAATTACTATGACGCTTCACACATCCAGCACAATTACTATGACGTTTCACACATCCAGCACAATTACTATGCCGCTTCACACATCCAGCACAGTTACTATGCCGCTTCACACGTCCAGCACAGTTACTATGCCGCTTCACACATCCAGCACAGTTACTATGCCGCTTCACACGTCCAGCACAATTACTATGCCGCTTCACACATCCAGCACAATTACTATGCCGCTTCACACATCCAGCACAGTTACTATGCCGCTTCACACGTCCAGCACAGTTACTATGCCGCTTCACACGTCCAGCACAGTTACTATGCCGCTTCACAAATCCAGCACAATTACTATGACGCTTCACACATCCAGCACAGTTACTATGACGCTTCACACGTCCAGCACAATTACTATGCCGCTTCACACGTCCAGCACAATTACTATGACGCTTTACACATCCAGCACAGTTACTATGCCGCTTCACACGTCCAGCACAGTTACTATGACGCTTCACACGTCCAGCACAATTACTATGCCGCTTCACACGTCCAGCACAGTTACTATGCCGCTTCACACATCCAGCACAGTTACTATGACGCTTCACACGTCCAGCACAGTTACTATGACGCTTCACACGTCCAGCACAATTACTATGCCGCTTCACACGTCCAGCACAGTTACTATGCCGCTTCACACGTCCAGCACAGTTACTATGACGCTTCACACGTCCAGCACAGTTACTATGACGCTTCACACGTCCAGCACAATTACTATGACGCTTCACACGTCCAGCACAATTACTATGACGCTTCACACATCCAGCACAATTACTATGATGCTTCACACATCCAGCACACTTACTATGCCGCTTCACACATCCAGCACAGTTACTATGACGCTTCACACATCCAGCACAATTACTATGACGCTTCACACGTCCAGCACAATTACTATGCCGCTTCACACGTCCAGCACAGTTACTATGCCGGTTCACACGTCCAGCACAATTACTATGCCGCTTCACACATCCAGCACAATTACTATGCCGCTTCACACATCCAGCACAATTACTATGCCGCTTCACACATCCAGCACAATTACTATGCCGCTTCACACGCCCAGCACAGTTACTATGCCGCTTCACACGTCCAGCACAATTACTATGCCGCTTCACACGTCCAGCACAATTACTATGCCGCTTCACACATCCAGCACAGTTACTATGCCGCTTCACACGTCCAGCACAGTTAATATGATGCTGAACACCTCTAAAATATCCTGGTATTATTCCCAATATCGCTGCCACCACGTTACCACCGGTGATTCCTTTTATGACTTAAAACATTGTAAGCATTTATAAATAAACTCAAACGCAAGTCCTTTTCAACCGGGCTTTATTTTCTGTATGAGCAGTACAAGTTCCTAGATTATACTGCCAATTTCTACAAATATTCCTACACACTCATTCTAATCACCAAAACAGCAAAACACCCATACCTTTCACTGGCTTATCACTAACACAATTAATCCGACTTTATCAAAACATAGCTCACAGCCACTGACAACTCTGTCACACCTAACTTTCACCCAGATTGTAGCACAACAACTGCACAATATACAACTAAACTAGCATTTACTGTCACACATAAGTACGCTTTTCGATAAAAACTAATTGTATTCAGTACGCTTTGTGCGTGTTTACGCTTTGTGCTTTTACTGTAGATAATACACAGTACAACCGGCAATCCCAATGGCAGTAGGCTCACGCGATGTTCAGGCCATTCGACGAGTGGGTAAGAATTTTTATTAATTTAAAAATCAGGATGCAACTAATTCACGAAAATAATTGCTGGTGTTTGTTGCTAAATGCTTTAAGTGTATCTTGGTAAAATTTGATCTGAATCATTCCACCTTTAAGCGGTTTTACCGCGTTCCGAAATGCAAAGGTTAGATTTTATCGCGAAAATGTTGACATTCACTCATATCATTGTATCCCGTTATGTTTTTAGCTAAGTTTCACATAACGTTATATTCACCTAACACATCAATATTTAAGGGTCAGTCGTGCAAAATATTAAGTTGGTACGTCCATAAATAAACTATACACTGGCTTTCAAAAAGGTCGTGGTAAACATAAATTGCAATCCTTCTTTACAGTTCATGCTACCATCGATGCCAGCTTCAGTCATCAGATGGCTAACACTGATAGCAGTAATTATGCTTGCGTTCTTTTGTTAAAATCATTAGTTTTTCATGGAAACGTTACCCATATAATTATTTGATAATGACTGTACGTATGAACCTAGTTATATCCACTATTGTAAATTTAGTTACTGTCTGTAGGAACCCCATTTGTTACAAAGTCGCTATCTGTTGTAGCCGTCCGTAAAAGTTACAATTTGTGTTCTAAATGTTACACTAAACGCTATCTGTTACAATCTTACCGCAAATGTTACAAAATGTAGTTGTGATAAAAGTTACAACGTCTACGCTATCTGTTACAACATTTTTACTTGTAACAAAAGTTACAACACTTTGTCCGTAAATGTTACACTGGCATTGGCATCATTTCCGAAGCTTTGAAAAGTGTTGGAATTTGCTAGTACACTATATTTATAATATTTATAAGTGTATTTAGGTAAATGCAACAATCTTACCTTGTCGTAAATGTTACACTGACATTGACATCATTTCCGAAGCTTGTAAACAGTATTTAAATGTGCTATTAAAGTATTTTTTATAAATTTTAGTAGTGTGTTTCACACATTTCTG
The DNA here is from genome assembly GCA_037043455.1 of Cyrtodaria siliqua. Lineage (NCBI taxonomy): Eukaryota > Metazoa > Mollusca > Bivalvia > Adapedonta > Hiatellidae > Cyrtodaria > Cyrtodaria siliqua. The sequence continues at coordinate 163,103 of JAWPHD010004904.1, forward strand.
TACGTACGATTGTTTTCCATAGGCGGTTTCAAGGAAGAGGCAGATTTGGCGCACGCTTTTAATAGTTACTTTTAACATGTAAGTATATGTATATATATGAAATCTATGGCATACATATACGTCCTAGACTTCTAAACCATCATGAGCGATTCATGATTTTGAATTTCTGGTATTGTGTGTAGTATTTTATTTTCTCCCTCACTTCGTCCGAAAATAAATTATTTCTTTACTCAAAGAAAAGCAAACAAGTTTTGAAGGACTATGTCGTGTTTTGCAGTCCTTATGAATATAAGAATGTTTCATGGGTATCCGGTGAAGATAGGGAATTCCAACCCGAGGTATAGGTGTTTTTATCGGAACCGAGGCTCTGCCGAGGTTCCGATTAAAACACCTATACCGAGGGTTGGAATTCCCTATCTGAACCGAATACCCATGATTGATTCGTTTTCTTGCATATCAGAGACATGTTGTGCGTTGACGCCGCCAGCTACTAACGTTGTGCATGTTTTCCGGCATACCGGATGTTGGCGCGCGTGAATTTTATCTCGACCATAGGGTGAGATGGAAATATCTAGCCCCGGTAAAATGACGGATATTCTTATCAGGTATGCAAGAATACGTCGTCTAATGCAGTCGTTATCAAAACAATCATACAATGTATAAGAAAAAGTGGGCTAACAATGGTACAAGTAAGATATTTTATGAATCCTTCTAATATTCCGCAACAGAAACACTTTTCATAGAAAAACATACAGATGCACGTACACTGCATAGTACCTACTGTGGTTCACAAATTAATAGATAAACATTCCTGAAAAACATGCGGATAAATATTTTTTACTGCTAACGTAAAACAATTCCGATACGTATATATGAACCAAATATTTCTTCAGGTAGCAACGCCGCACACGAAAAAAAACTGTGAGGAAACGTGATCCAGTGGCAATTGCGAAACTTCGGATATTGACGGCGGGTCATAGGTTCTATATACTCTATTAAAAAACAAACAGCTTACTTATTAAATTGCATAACAAAACACGCAAATACAGACAGGAAAAAACAATGAACCCAATAGCCTTTTTGACTGCTTGAGGAACACTGACTGACGAAAACGTTTGCATGTTATGATCCCACGTCCGTTCGTGCGTCCGTCCGGAGCCATATCTTGGTAACCATAAGGCACATACACGTAATATTTTGTATAAATGTTTGTCCCTATGTGGACTCGCTTTTGCCCAAGTATGGTTTGAATCGCCTCAGTAACACCAGAGTTATGGCTCTTGATTTAATAATTACTTAATCAATATATAGTATAAAATGAATCTTTTGTCTGGAAAATAACTCGAAAACTATTTATGGGATTCAATTTAAACTTCAAACACTGATACAGGGCAGTGAGTGGATTTACAGAGTGCAGAAACCATAACTCTAGGTAAACTAAAAGTGGATTTATGGGACTTTGTGGCTTTATTTACTATATAGTATATACTATTTTAGGAAAATTGTGTTTGAACCATAAATAACTAAAAAACCATCCGACAGAATCAAAGGACACTTGAAACATTGATTACGGGCAGAGAGTGGTTGTGCAGAGTGCATGAATCATAACTCTGTGAAAAGTAAAAGTGGAGTTATGTGATTTTGTTGCTTTATTTACTATATTATATAGGGAAATTTTGTTTGGACCACAACTCAAAATCCGTTAAAGATAATGGTTTCTTTAACGTGCGCATACACACGGGACCTCGGTCTTACGTCTTAGTAGACTTTTAAGACTTAGTAGTTTTAGTTGGAGAACCGGGGAATCGAACCTGCGACACCTGTATTGACAGTCAAACGCGTTACCACTTGACAAAATATCCGCTATAAGCGTTTATCCTTTTATAGCCTGTGCTTTATATAGCCATTAAAATGTGCCGAAAACAAACACAAGTATAGTCTACGTCGGTTCAATCAAATGATGTGTTAAACCAACTTTCTCGGTATCTGGATTAGTTTTTCTAAGTGAATTCTATTCCTTATTTAGACCACCAAAAATGATCACGAACAATGACATTACGTAGAAATAAATTTACAATTTTTTTTTTATCATAGTAATATTTATTTTTCATTTACAAATTAATCACTTTTAACAGTATAACTGTATGAAAAACAACAATATCATAGGTATAAACATTATACATACATACACGCACGCACGCACGCACACACGCAGACACACACACACACACACACAAAGCTAATAAAATTGATAAGAGTAAAAGTAAATTTAAATTCACATTACACATTCTGGCCGTCAACCAATTTTACTAACATATATAGAAACAAATCCAGTCCTACTGACTACGCAGTGTTATATATATGTTACAATCATTCCGAAATAAAATAAAACCTAGAGAATTTATATCTATATTACTTGATTTTTTTTTTTGCTGAATTCAAACAAAAGTAATAGAGTGAGAAACACTTTTCGAGAACTCGTTATCGCCCCTCGTATAATGCTTTGTGCATGTACATGTTTTGCTGACTAGCGTAAATCAACAAAATAAGGTTGTTGCAATTACCGAAATACACTTATAAATATTATAAATATAGTGTAGTAGCAAAATCCAACACTTTCAAAAGCTTCGGAAATGATGCCAATGCCAGTGTAACATTTACGGACAAAGTGTTGTAACTTTTGTTACAAGTAAAAATGTTGTAACAGATAGCGTAGACGTTGTAACTTTTATCACAACTACATTTTGTAACATTTGCGGTAAGATTGTAACAGATAGCGTTTAGTGTGACATTTAGAACACAAATTGTAACTTTTACGGACGGCTACAACAGATAGCGACTTTGTAACAAATGGGGTTCCTACACTGTCATATGTTGACTTACATCTTGAGTATAAATGTGTATCTGCCCAGTGGCTGAAGGTCATCCGAGCGTTTTAGCTCACCCGAGCCAAAGGCTCATTCGTCCGACATCCGTCTGTCTGTCTGTCTGTCTTGTCTGTCTGTCCTGTCCGTCCGTCCGTCCGTCCGTCAACATTTGTAAACGATATCTCCTCAGAAACCGATTGACAAATGTTGACCAAATTTCACATCGATGATACTAAGGTCATTGCCTTCCAAATTTATACAAATTAGGTCGTCAATGCGACATCCAAGATGGACGCCATTACCATATATGGTCAAAACCTTAAAAACCTTCTTCTCAAGAGCCGCGGAACAGATTTTGAAAGTTTTTATTTAAAAATGATCACCAACACCTAAACTACAAAAGTTGTACAAATTACATGTTTTACATTGACATATAGGGAATTTGTAAACGACATCTCCTCAGAAACCATTTGACTAATTTTGCCTTTCAAAGATATACAAGTTCGGCCAATACGACATCCAAGATGGCTGTCATACCCTATACCCTATATAACCTTGTTCAGATTTTGACTTTTTTTTATTTGTAAATGATCGCCAACTCCTAGACTACAAAAGCTATACAAACGAAGTTCATAGGGTCAAATAGGCTGTAAGCTAGTAGAAGAAACCCCACCCATGGAGAATTTTGTACACCCTTTTTTTCTCAAAGCCTATTATGTATGGAGCTGTATCGTGTTACTGGGTGTAGAATACGTTACCTATAAAATAATAATTAATGTTACTGCATTTTGAAGACTAAACATGTATGGAAGAAAGGGTGTGTATATTAAATCGTCTTCATTATTCATGCCTATTATAATACAAAAGTTGTTTACTTACTTTTTATACCTTGGATACCTGCCTTACTAAGCCTACGTTACCGTAATTTACGTTACCTTGTTTTATTAAGTTTATTAACGTTAGACATTAAGCACATTAATGATGTTATATCCGAAAATTATTCCAAACCTTACAGATATCACAGACATACGTTCCCATGATGTTAATAATGTTTGGTTCTTGTAATGTCCGTTACAGTGGTTATAGAAAATTGACACGGCGGAAAAAAGCTCTAGTTACGGCATTTGATTTTTCGCGAAAACGTATTTGACATCCGTGTATATAGGCAGCACACTATCCTCTCCGTGATCTCCGTACTTTTTTTTGAAGATCATCCAAACATTCATGCACCTGTTCGAGCAATCCAAATTGACACAAACTCTCTGTGCTTTTTAATCATCTTCAATGGGACAGCCTTGCCTCTCCCTACAAAGCCACTGGTTGTAACACAGCTTGTAAAGCAATGTAGTGTGTTACAAAGCACTGGTTGTAACACAGCTTGTAAAGCAATGTAGTGTTTTAGTAAAGAGCAAATATCAACATGACATAAGGTTGTATTACTGAAAAACCATCTTGAAAGCAGATCAGTATGTCTGTGTTAGAGAAGCACCACGATTGTGTCGATTGTGAGGATTGATTATTCTGATGTCTGCTTCCTCCTATGATGAAACAGCTCTTCGCTCACCATCAGCAAAGACAAATATGTCATCTGCAATGGTAAGCGGGCGGGGACATTTCTTCCCCGACAGAGTAGGTTTCATGACGTTGGAGGTTTGGCCATATCTGTCCGTATTTCACCGGCCGAAATGTGATTAATGAATTGTGTCGTATTGTCGCGATTACTCATGTAAACTCTTCGAAATCACAATAAGTCTTCGTTTTCGCCCTGACAACAGGGAAGTTGGGTTTCACCTGCTCTTGCACACAATATCTGATAGATCTAGGACGCAAGTGTCTGTCACAAAGTCGACTCAAGGTGCTTTGATAAGTGGTCAAACACCATCTCTGCCAAATCGTCAACGCTACCAGGAACTGAGGGCTGATTGTGAGGGTGTTGCGTTACCCGTCACACATATATACAGTATTTTCAGTAGTCGCTGTGTAACTGGCTCAACTGATACTTCTAAGCAGTGGAGCAATTTGGCTTTGTCGGTTCTAACTGAATTTCCATCAGCTGTTTCAAGGGACCATGGTATTGATTAGAGAATATGATAGCTTCAACTTAAAATCTGTCTTATACCTGATTAATAAGGGAACCAATTAACCAAATATAGTGTGTTATAGATTGGGTCGGCGTGTCATTAACAGTCATTCACAAACATGTCATGACTTCTCAACCTGATGCTGTATTATATCATCATTTGCCTGTTGATTGAACGTTTTTGAATAGTTATGTGACTTGTGGAAGAGGGACACTGAATCTCCTCTTTTGGAGAAGTTCATTTGCCCGGGGTGGGTAGTGTCTGGCTTTGTTCCAATGGTCATACTCAAAGAACATTGGACATAGGCGTTCGAGTGAATATAAATGCATGTCAAGGTCATTTTCCTTTGTGTCTGTCTTTGATAAGAGTTAGTATTATTAGCACTGTGTTGTCCACTACTAGTAATAAGAAAAAGGCAAGACTAACTTACATTGAATGTGGACAAAATATTAGTATTCTTTGGGGTTTGTCTCAAACAGGATACATTGTAGGGAAGATGCATAACTAGTAAAAAAACATTGTCAATAACGGATAAGCTCCCAGGTAGTATTTTGTGCAATTACTATTTTTCTGATTTATGAGCCATTTTAAAATATTTATATTTTATTCATTTTTAGATATTATATTTATTTACCTATACTAATGAATTATATTACTTTTTTCTTTAAAAAAAATCATAGTTAAAAGTACAATCACCTTTATTTCTGGAAATGTCCAATATACATGTAACTTTAAATGGTAACGTACTTTTGCGTGTTTCTTTTACATATCGTATCATCTATATATACAACACACATTTTATTTATTTTCTTCGTTCTTTTGTATTTGACTTTAATGAATAACATTTTATTATTAAAATAGTCACAATTTTATTAGTAAAGAACGAGAGGCTTTATTTCTGGAAACATTCAGTATGTATGACACATAACTTTAAATGGTAACGTAAATTTCGTGTCAATGGCAGCTAACGTAAACTACATTGTCTTTGGAAATTTATCTTCTTCGTTAGATTTTGTTTTTTAACATGTTGATAAATAATATAAAATATACATACCGTTTTATTGCATATAACACTTTTTGAGTATTACATTTTCAAAACGTGATAATGGTAAAGTATTTCAAATGGATCTCACGCCCTTATATCCCCCACTTCGATTGGCAAACATACTTCATTTGTAGCAAAAGCATACCCTTTCAGGAAATCATATCCTTCAAAATTACCCCAGAGTGGGATGGCCTCTTTTGGTAACCTACGATCTAGTTATTATTAACTGTATTATGATTTTTTGTAACGAACAGGGTGTAACGTAGAACTATAGTATATTTTCATATTTGCATTATGTTGAAAAGGCTGTCTAAATTGAACAATTCATAAATATAGGTAGTATGTTTGTTCATATGTGCCCCGTTGTGGTCCCGGTGCCCCCGGTTTGGTCCGGGGCAAAGAATAGGACCACTGCAGATCCTTTGGGGAGAGGCAGAGGGGTAGAATCCCCCCAAATTCATGTTCATTTTGTCTTTTTTTGTTCATGTTCATTAAAGGTCTTCATCTGATCCCTGCATTGTTTCAGGTGCTATCTAGCTCGCATCAAAAGAGCAGTGGCAGAAAAAACAATAAACGTGCTCCAGCGTAATGAGTTTCTACGATAGAATTTGCAGCCAACTCTGCAGTTCAGGGTGAGAAGGTTCTAGAACCCATTTTCCATATTTTATCTCGATGTACATGGAAGATGAGCCTGGCATGTTCATGCCTTTTAGCGCCATATAACCTTTTCATGTGTTGGTGCGCCTTAAAACCCAATTCAATTGTTCATATGTAAAATGTTTTACTCCATATTCAAATGTACTGAAGGTGTTCTGGAATTGTTATGGTAACGTAATTGAAACGTGCGTTACACACAAACGCCCCAACGCCCGAAGCTTTTTGTATGCACTTTCAGAAAATCATTACATACACAATTCCTTGGAGGTGGGAGTGGGGGTGGGGGGTGGGGGGTGGGGGGAGTGGGGGAGTAGGGGTCTGTTTTTCTTAGATTTATATAGGGAATAAAAAAATCTTCATATAATAGGACCATTTAGTGGAAATACACTCAGAGTCATGCCTCAGCTATCGTGAATTTGAATTAGACCATTCCACAGGAGAACTAAAAGTACGGCCATAATTCCAAATGAAGGTGAAGTTTTGTTACATTGGACGACAGGGTCGGGATATACCATGGAGACCAAAAAGAGGAAATTAAATACGCCTAAGAAATACGAGAACCAGCTCAATGACGATCTCCAGCTGAATTGCGAAATTCAAGAGGATACATATTCAGTCATATAATAGCATGAAATGTGTTATATGCGACTACAAACAGAACGATTTTGGGATGTAGGTTATCGATTATTTAAAAGCAATATTTATCAGATATATGTCCGGTCCGCTAACTATCGGTCAAATTGTAGATCATAACCCAAGAAAAGGCCTTCTCGCTCATCTGAATCACAAATCAATTTTGCAGTTCCATCAATGACAACTATATCTAAAGACAAACTTTCTCCCATCAAGCCAGTGTCGTAGAAGAATCGATAACAACCATCGCAAACAACATCGATTCAAAACACATAAAAATTGGCATCGACGGAAAGAAATAGCTAAAGGAAAGGCAAAAGATGTGAGCGATATCGGATTGTTAGGGGGTTTGATCTAAGCCTATTATACAGGATAAAATTCGGAAATGTATACGAAGAAGAGAAAGAGAAATACATAGAGTTTTAACGTTCGTTCAGAAGTTGACCAAAAAGGAGCAATCGGTAATTCCATCGTATGCAGTGGATACAATTTATAAAAGGTTGATGTGTGTGTGATCTTATGATCCGCATTTGTATAAAGGAACTTCGAACCAATCTTATTACTTGTTGACTTCTTCTTGACCAATCACATATTTCACTGAAGTGTTGATGAACAATATTTCAAAATGTTCAGGTATTAGTATATATAAAAGAAAACTAATTCTGATTTTACCTTACGCTTCTGATTTAAATATATTTATGAACCTAAAAATGGACTTATATTTCAGCAATATTTATAAAGATCGAGCTGTATTTACGATATACAACTTTATTTTACATGTCATCGGGATCGCCAATGACTGCTACCGCGACAGCCTTATAAACGATATGAACTGTTAAGAAGGATTCGCATTTTTTTTACTACGGCCTTTTTAAAAGCCTTCATTGACACTACATAAAAATTGTTGAAAGCGACTTTAAACTACATTTCGCTATTATCATAGACTTACAAACTCATAGACTTACAAACTCATAGACTTACATACTCTGTATTCGAAACAAGTCTTAAATACAATTTATGCCGCCGATAGTGATTTACCCATGAATACTTGCGCGTACAGGTAAGGGTTTTTCGCTCGGCATATTGTCTTCTTTTGAAGTGCTGTACCAAATATAGGGTTTAATAGTTATTTAAGTCTCATCACAAGTACAATATTATCTACAATACAACAATTTATAAAATACAACTGCGCCATTCTTTTTAGAATTACAAAAGACTATTCAATATAAATAGCATATGACTGTTCACAATGTTAAAGTACTGAGCAATTGATTCTGAACCGACTGCCACAGCCGTGTCATAGACAACTCACAAAGCCACAGCAGTAGGTCCATTAGTCAATGCATACACATATATCACTGTTTTAATTTATCAAATCATTTTCTGAAAATATTATTATCACAATAACATTTTGTCTGTTCGTTTACATCTATAAATTGGATATACAGACAATGCTTTATCAAATAAGAGTTTTCTATATCACCATACATAGCACATTCTAAAACAGCATGCATCTCGTCCTCAACCTTGTGAATACAAAATGGACAAAAAAACGCTCATTTTCGGCAATAGTTTCACATCGGCCTGTTTCGATTCTCAACGGTGCCACACTACACCTAAACTTTACAAATGCAGCTCTGTGCTGTAAAGGTATATAAGTTTGCAATATGATCCAACTTCTTATTCAAATATAATTCAAAGTCATGTCAGCATATTGTTTCCGTTTGAAAGGCGGTAAAAAAAATATAATAGCGCGTGGGAAGTGAACATGCCTCGATTTAATTGTTATATGAAATCTGGGATGAAAATTGACATACTAGGGCCCCTGATAAAAGTGGGTTTTGAAACGGAGTTACTGTTTTTTCGTGAGACAATGATTAAGAATTAGTGCGAAATGTAAATGTAGGAATTCAAAAGATATGTTATTGTAAAACAGATAAGTGAGTATCATACTATGAACATCTTTTGATAAAATACGTGTTTGTATACTAAGTTTTCTTAAATTCAAAATGAGCAAAGATATCTACGGAAATGCTATAATCACCCGCAAGTTTAAACATCATGTCATAAATAAATCGAAATGGTTGATTTCAAAAAGGTATTAAATAGTCACACGTTGACACGTTTTTAATAAATGACGTCTGTTTTGTTTTTTACCAATTTCAACAAACAAATTTGAGACCTAATAAAAGTTTTCTTGAAAAGTTAAGATCAGTAGCCCAACTCTAAATAGCAATACCAATATAATCAGATCATGAGTTTGAACATCATGAAAAGCAGATACATTTAAATAATATGCACATTACACTTGATAATGAAAAACGCGTTTATAATGTTAAACCATTTTCATTACACATATCTGAGACCAAACTAAACGCTTTTTTTGATACCAAATGCCAGTTATCGCATCTTCTTAACAATACCAATATAACTGATTCGTTTATTTTTGAAAATTGCTTATTAATGAAGGAGGAGTTTTAATCCAAAGTTAAGAAGACATGTGTCCTTTTTATCCAATTTCAATACACACATTTCAAACAAAATGAACTTTTACTTAAATTCCAAGACCAGTAGCCGAATCTACACAATAATGCCATTTCTAACAATTCATCATTTTCAACGTATTGCCGTAAATAAAGAGGGAGTTTGATTTAAAAAAAAGACGTACACATTTGACATTTTAAAAGTAATGCCTTCTATTTGCCATATACCTGGTACCTTCTTGCTGCCGTAGACTAATCGGGAACAACTGGTACACTGTTTACCGCAGAGTAATCAGGGAACAGCTTATTCGCCATTCGGCGGATAAATCTATAAGTAGCAAGGAGCGTATAGGCAGTTTCGAATCCAGAGTATTTATATCCATGCTATATTGATCGTGCTTTATTGTCATACATAGCGAGTGCGTGAGGTAACCAGCTCAAACTGGATACGAACTGGAAAATGTTACGTTTGGATGGCAAAAAAAACCCCATTCACCTTTAACAGGCGAACCGTGATTTGAAACAGTTTCGCGTACAGCTAAACATGTGAATATATACTGCAGTGAACAGTTCGTGAAGGGAACGAACTATGCTACTGGGAGAATTAATAAGCTAAATATAACGTTTGTTTACTGGTTCTACACACACATTAACTACAAATATGGGTGAGTAATGACTTTTATGTACAAACATTGAACTCTTGTTTATTCATGCTGTGCGAATAATAACATAGGGGTTAAATTATATCTCATCGTGAAACCAGACATAATACTTAGTATCAAGGCATGTATTGGCGATCCCTGGTGTACCAGATTATACATTACATTAACCCTTGTATTGTCTGAAAGTTACATACCTACATACATACATATTTAATCCTTAATCAAATACGCTTAGTTTCAGTTTCATAAAGCAAACTCCAATCATCGAAACGTTGAAAGCACATGTTAATATTGTTAAATGTTAGTCAATCTATTCACTATGTATATATTGACTTGTTCTGGTGATTGTTTTATTACACTGAATGTTGAATTTTAATTATAAACCCCAACCCCACTACAACGTTAGGTTGGATTCAAACAGATTTTAAAGTTCTCCGGCATGTTTTGTTTCTGAGTATGTTTATGTTTATTTAAATCGAAATCAATACGCAACAATAGATTTTTACAATTCACAAATTGCAATATCTGTGAAAAGCGAGAATAGGATTTTTTATTTCATGACGTAGAGAACTTTGAACAGGTAAATTACACGTGGGGAACCCGATTTTTGTCACGTGATATTTTTGATAGGTTTCACTTCAAAATATAATGTTTTTCCCTCGACTCAGGTAAGAAAACGGTTATATTTTCTTTCAACTGGACCGAATTTGCATGCAACAAAGTGCACATTCCCCGCATAAATCAGTTGAATACACTAATGAAGTCCGATTCTTCAAAACATTTGTCGTGCGGAGTTTCCCCGAGCAACCGCACCGATTGTTTGTGGAGGGTGCACATCTCTGCCGTAAATCGATCGATATATGCATTTTCCCAATCATTTAGACTAGTTTTACTAGGCTGAGTTGCCTGGAATTAAAAAATACTGAGTACGAATCGACTTAAATACGTATTCGAAATAAGTACGAATTATAATCCACTGCTATACTAGTTCTTGAGCTGGCTGTAGACACCTCTCTCTCTCTCTCCCCCCCCCCCCCCCCCCCCCCCACCCCCCTAGCCTCTGCCCCGACAATTTTGTAGGGTATGCTTTTCTGAAAGAACATATAATTAAGCTTCAAAATGAGACATGTGTGCCATCTGAGCGTTGGGTCTTTAGTGAGTTTTGGGGGAAAACGTTGCGTTTTTAGACGAAAATCGCCGAAATCTGGAATTATTTTTAGAAAAAGAATGGAATATATTAGAACCAATTTGAATTGATGTAATCTTTCTCGAGAACGCATATCTACATGTCCCCCCATATCATTTATGGATCCGATACTTAAATATTAAGATTTTGGGTAATTTTTTTAAAAAATTGAATAAAATCGCTGATTTCTGTAATACATTGGGGTATTTAGCTAAACATAGGAATATATCTAATACCAATAGAAAAATAAATATGTAACCTTTTTGGGCAAAATAAGGGTCCAGTGATTAAATAGAAAAAAGTTCAAAATCGCATGATGCTTGAAAATGCCTTAATTTTGGGGCGAAAATTTGTATTTTTGTCCAAAATCGCCGGATCAGTAATTTTTTTTTTTTTAAATTAGTTTGAACATAAACTTATCAAGTTGAAGCAATAGAATGTTGCACAGTAGTACATATTCAAGTTTTTCCTGGCTCTATATAACATATGTGCTCAATAGTGGCATTTTAGGGCAAATTGTTGGAAAAAATGACAAAAATCGAAAATTTAGAAATAAATATTTAATACAATACAATAAGGACATATTGTAGCATTTTGGATAGACAGAGGTCCAATAATTAGTAGAAAAAAGTCCTGAACCATATTTTGCCTTAATTTTCAGACGATAAATGATGTACTTTCCGTCAAAAATCGACGGAATCTGGAATTCATCTTTTGAAAATAGTTGTTGAACATAAAACTTATCAAATTGAAGCTGTACAATGTTGCACACTATAATATCCATGTTCGTTGTCATTACACAGTGCTATATGACAAGAAC